>ML347617.1:360-29886 GCA_005239505.1 Nicotiana paniculata | reverse complement strand
ATTGTTATTTGATTAAATCACCCATGTTGATTAATTGTATTAATATGACGGAGATATAAAGTGTTAAACGTGAACGAAGTTGAAAATATTTATTCCTGATTTTTAATAAATTGCCTGATAATCATGCTTAGTGTCATACTTAAATATTCTAAATTGACCTTTAGTAAGTGTCTAATTTGACCTCTCGTCACTACCTCTCTGAGGTTTGGCGGGCGACTTACTGAGTACACGTTATTTTTGTACTCATGCTACACTTGTTGTGTATTTTATTGCACAAGTACTTTCATAGCAATGTGGAGGATTCAGAGACTTAGGCGAGCTGCACCATCCGGAGGCGATCCGCAGCTGACAGAGTCTCCCTCGTACTGTATTTATTTTTATTATAAAATTCCTTGTCCAACTTGTATTTCCGACAAGCTTTGTAATGATTGTATAAATTCTTAGAAATTTCTCATGTACTTGTGACACCGGGTTCTAGGATGTGTTGGGATATATTTTCTTAAGTGTAATCTATTAACCATTGTTTTTTTAACAGATTTTTATTCGGTTAATATGTAATAAAGTGAAATAAAATGTTTTTCATAAATGTTATAACCGGAAATTTATTTCAATTAATTAATAATTTGGCTTGTTTGACAGTAATGTCCGACGCCATCACGACCTTAGGGATTTTGGGTCGTGACACATAGTAGTTTGCTTTATTCTTTATGGAATAATTATTTATTTAATTTATTCAATTTAATAAAGTACTATTTTAAATAGATCATTTGTTACATGTGTGTCCTTTTAGTTATGTAGTAGACAATTTAGTGTATGGAGGCTTAGCTCATGCACAGAAGATTAAATTGTTGGTTCTCATAATTAATAAACTATGTTCACAATCGAATATATTGTTGGACAAAATATCTTGATGATTGTAGCACAAGATTATAGTATAATTTGTCTTGATTATGGGAGTGGTTTTACTCCGACTTCTTGTGCTAGTATACTCAGTGTATATTGAACGAACCAAGTAGAGAAAAGATGTTTTTGTTCTGAATATATAAAATATTTTCTCTAATTCATTAAATGAGCTTATACTCCTAATCTGAATATAATTATTATGATCGATGTAATTTGTTTATTGTTTTGATTTATCAAAAGGTACGACTCTATTCAAGGTTAGTGTATGCCTAATACATGTGACAATAACGAATAACATTTGTGAATAATAATTAGTTGATAAAATCCGTGACTCGGTTTTGAGTTTGATGATACCCCTTTTGTAAGCTTATAAGTTTTCATGTGAAAACCCAGCCGGTGGATTTTGTATCCATCACATTAAATAGTTTAAGCGTTGTAAAGGATTTAATTAGTTGATTAAATTAAAATTTTAGTGATTTAATTTAATTAACGGGTATTTGAGATCTTAACATGGGGAGTTAAAATAAGTGTTATTGAATTTTCGAAATTCATATTGAGGAGTTCAATTGCAGTTTTTTAGTGGAATAAATTGTAACTAATTATAGTAAGAATTAATTCATGCTAATTTTGAATTAATGCTATAGTTGGTAGCCTCTTATTATTTCTGTGGTCTCTGCTATACCTAGTAAAAACCTGAACAAGACTTGGGAGAAAAGTCATCTAATAGAGCTGGAGTGAGCTTCTACTTGAAAAAGCAGAATCCTATATGTTTTTGGTAGCATAATTTCGGCCAAAAATAACTTTACTTAAGGAAGACTAATTTTACATAATTACTCACTTTTAGAGTTGTATTGTTTTTGCCCACCTAAAAGAAAAATCGTTCAAGGTTTTACTAGGCATATAGCATAAGACTGCAGCCCTGGATTCTTGTTGTTTGGGAGATTAGTGCAACGATTTCAAGAGGTTAGTGCTTCTAATTTTGTGATTATAGCATTGTCTAGATTACATGTATTTGATGCCTGGTTTGTATGCTTGCTTCCGCTGCGCATGTTCTAACAATTGGTATCAGACGTCGTCTTACATCTAGCTCGATAATGTAATACATAATGAATAGAGTAATATTAAAACGTGTGTTTTAATGATACATGTTTGGTATGATTTTTCTATGTCAAAACCGTGATTGTTTTTATTAGTATCTTAATTCTGAAATTATGAATTAATATACACATGCATAAACACTGGTGTTATATTTAATGGCATTCTATTTAATTACGTTTTTGATGAATAGCAATTTGTTTTTTTAATAAAAACGTGACTGTTTTTTGAATGCTGTTAATTCTATAATTATGGGTTAATATACATATGCATAAACAGTGAATTAATACTATTAATCTGTTTTAGTTGCGTTTTGTCCATAATCAGAGAGAGTGTTATATTAATAAAAACTTGACTGTTTTGTATGATATTAGTTTTGTAATTCTGGATTAATATATGGAATTATGAACAGTGAAAAACATACTGTTTTTTTTACAATTCTGTCTGAACACGTTTTTATTAAATAATAATAAAAATATTATCTTGAGTTCTGAAATTATATTTTAACATACATCTGTATATTATGTGATTTGAACCAGTAAAAATAATTAAAACTCTTAAAAACACCAACAAAAGGAATTCTAGTAATAGGTCATGAATTTGGAATTTTAAAATTCTGTCAAACTACGATTGACCTCAAATTTGGTAGGTTCATTAGAAACGTCCCAGTTTGCAAAACTCATCAGGTACGTCGTTTTTTGGGCATTCAGGGTTGTTTAGATGAGTTTTTGGCCATTTTTTCTATTTTTTGGATTTTTTTTTAATTTTAAAAAAAATTTAGTGATGGTAGGGTTCAATTCTCATGATTTTCAATCATATTTTACAGTAATATAATGAATTTATATGTTGACATAGGTCTTCTTCCACATCGGATAAGTTCATTATAGATGATTACTGTAGTTTTGCCTCTAGTTATTTTGATTACTTGTATTAACTTTCCAACTGAGTTACATGTTGATTCAATGAAACTAGAGTTTATATAAGTGATATTTACCTATCTTAAATTAACAGTTTACTCTCCATCTGAGTTGGTCCTCTTTTTAATTTATGGGGTAAATATCTTACATAACTCATATATTTTGCATGAATAGTTAAGTTTCCCTAACGAATCTAACTATTCAATGAGCATGGTTATATGTGTAATGTGTTGTTTTGAATATAATTATTCTAAATACATAACTAATGATTTATTTAATATGAACATCTCTCAGATTAACCATGTCTTCATTCAACTCACTTACCTCAATTCTGAACCAAAACAACTTAGAAGGACCGAATTATGTTTACTGGAAAAGAAACCTTGATATTGTCCTAACTGCTGAAGGTTACAAATTTGTAACCACTGAGGAGTGCCCAGAAAAACCTGAAAATGCTATTGATGATCAGGTTAAAGCCTATGACAAATGGGTTAAGGCTGATGAGATGGCGCGATGTTACATTCTTGCCTTTATGGCGAATGTTTTGCAACATCAACATCAGTCTATGGGGTCTGCTTATGATATGCTCGAAAGTCTCAAAGAGATGTTCGGTGAGTAAAATTGTGCAGCTAAGCAGACAGCCATGGAAGCCCTTTTGGACACCAATATGGATGAAGGATCATCGGTCAGGGACCATGTTCAGAAGATGACGAGTCTTCTGAATGAACTGGAGGTCCTTGGAGCTGTGATTGATAAGGAGTCTCAAGTTGAGATGGTCCTGCATACTCTGACTGACAGTTTTCAACAATTTCACTTGAACTATAATATGAACAAAATGGATTTATAACTAGCGAAATTGTTGAATGATCTACAAGCGGCAGAATCTATTATCAAACAACAAGCTCCAGTTGTGGCACTCAATGCTGAGAAAGCTTCGGTTTCTAAGTCGAAAGGCAGTAAGAAAACGAAGAAGGCTCAAAAGGTTTTGGCACCTGGTGGTGTGGCTGGTGTGAAAAAGCCTAAAGGCAAGTGCTATCATTGCAAGCAACCTGGGCATCACAAGAAGAAATGCCCTGCCTATCTAGAAAAGTTGAATAAGCAAGGTAATTCAAATTTAAATGTCGTTGAAACTTGTTTAGCGGCTGTTCCACCATGTTTTGGTGTGTAGATTCGGGAGCTACTAATCATATCTGCACTACTTTGCAGGGGTTTTGAAAACGCGACGACTAAGTGAGAATGAAGTTTGTGTTTTTCAAGCCAATGGCGAGCCAGCACCAACTTTAACTTTAGGAGATATTATAGTTTTGTTCAGTAGTGATAGAGTTTTAGTTTTAAAAGATGTTCTCTATGTACCTTCTATTAGAAGGAATTTGATTTTGGTTTCGAAAATAATGGATGTTGGTTGTAATATTTATTTTGCTAATAACTCAGCTGTTATTAAGTTTAATAAACATTTTATCTACACTTCTGCTAGAGTACATGACATTTTTATTCTTGATATATCTCTTCATGTGCTACAACAACCAAAAGAATTAAATAACATTAATCTGCCACATAAAAGAAAACGTATTTATGAATTGAGTCAAACTTATTTGTGGCACTTACGTCTAGGTCATATAAATCTAAATAGAATTTCAAGATTGATCTCTGATGGACCTTTAAGTTCATTGAAAGTGGAGTCACTACCAACATGTGAATCCTGTTTAGAAGGTAAATGACCAAGAGACATTTTCCCTCAAAAGGAAATAGAGCCAGCGATAAACTTGAATTAATTCACTCTGATTTATGTGGCCCTATGAATATACAAGCAAGAGGTGGTTTTGAGTATTTTGTGACTTTCACAGATGATTACTCAAAATATGGATACATTTATTTGTTGCGATGTAATTCTGAATGCTTTGAGAAATTCAAAGAATTTAAGACGAAAACAGAGAAACGACATGATAAATATATCAAAATATTGCGATCTGATCGTGGTGGTGAATACCTTTCTGCGGCATTCATAAAATACTTATCAGATAGTGGAATTACATCTCAATTATCTGCCCTAGGAACACCACAACAAAATGGTGTGGTAGAAAGAAGAAATAGGATCTTTATGGAAATGGTTAGATCAATGTTAAGTTATTCCGATTTGCCTCCTTCCTTTTGGGGATATGCTTTAGAAACATCAAATTACATTCTCAATTTGGTTCCTTCAAAGTCACTACCTTCAACTCCAGCAGAATTGTGGACTGGGAGCAAGCCAAGTTTACGACAAATTTGGGTTTGGTGTTGTCCAGCACATGGGCTGAAAGGGAAAGCAAATAAATTGGAATCAAGGACAGAAGTATGCATTTTTATTGGATATCCAAAAGGAACTAAAGGCGGTTTGTTTTATTGTCCCAAAGAAAAGAAGGTAATTGTTACGACAAATGCCAGATTTTTAGAAGAGGACTATTTAACGAACCATATTTTTAGAAGTAAACTAGTTTTACAGGAATTAAATAATGGAGTAGCTAAAAACTCATCTCTAGAACGTATCCCAGAAGCCAATATTGACATACCGCTGCATTATCATAGTGGGAGAAATGTCAATAGGTAGTAGATTGCACAAGATCAATTGCCTGACATCTCACTACCCCAAAGTAGTGGGAGTAATGTTGAGCAACCTCAGATTGTTGAACAACCTGCAATTGTTATGCAACCTGCACTCCAGGAAGAAGTTAATGATATCCCAGCACCGCAAGGTGTGGAGGACAACATTGAGGCTTCAGTTCCAGAAAATGATGTTGTGATTCAACAACAATATCAGCCTCCACCTCTAGTGACTAGTCGTGGTGGGAGAATTATTAGAAAACCTCTCCAGTTTGCACTCTTGGAAGAATCTTATGATAGAATACCTGAAGAGCCTAATACAGAACCTATTAATTACGACGAAGCACTACAGGATACAGATGCTGATAAATGGGTTGATGCTATGAAATCTGAAATGGAGTCCATATACTCCAATCAAGTCTAGGATCTTGTAGAACTACCTAGTGGATTCAAACCCATTGGTTGCAGATGGATCTATAAGAAAAATAGAGGAGTGGATGGAAAAGTGCAAACTTTTAAACCTAGGCTTGTTGCAAAAGGGTTTACTCAAAAAGAAGGGATCGATTATGAGAAAACCTTTTCGCCAGTAACCATGCTTAAATCCATTAGGATTCTGTTGACCCAAGAAATTGAATGGTTTTGAAGATTGACAAAGGAACTCAAAGATGAACTTGTTCCATCTCTGGGAGACATAGACATATGCATAGTTAAAGGCACGTGAGGTGCACATGCAGGAGATAAACGAAATCTGGGAAACAAGAGATATCTCCTGATCGAAAAGATTGAAAAATGATAAGGAGAAGGAATCCTTATTCAGTAAGAACAGAATCAAAGATAAGGAAGGATTTGAGGAGTTGAGATTAACTAGAACTCTTCTACCAAGGAAGAGTAGCATTAGAACTCTAGTTAATTCCTTATCTACTAATTCTATATATTGCAGATTGTTCTTACTGTACAGGTACGCACAAAAGCAGAAGTTAAGCAAGAATTGAGAGCAAAATTAGCAAGGCAATTTTGCAAGCAGTTCGTGTGGGATTTAAGTGTGCGACTCTGAAGCTACATGAACCAGATAGAAGAACCAGCTCCAACTGTTATCTTTTAGTCTAGTTTACTTGTAGTAGGTGATTTCAACTTGTACCTTTTCAGCTTTATCTAGAAGCGTCTGCAATAGGTACTGTGTGTTTCAAGTTATAGCTAACTTGGAGTTTGTCGCAAATAGCTAGAGGCTAGTTTGCGACAAAGGGATTAGAGGTAATCCTAGGTTTACAATATAGTTTTTGTAAATGTTGTTTGGCTCACTGATTTAGTAAAGAATTTGGAAAAATTATACTGGGAAGTAGGTCGTGGTTTTTTCACCTTTTGAGCCAGGTGTTTTCCACGTAAAAATCTTTGTGTTCTTTATTTTATGTATTTATTATTCCGCAAATAGTAGAGGTTGGAACACATAGAAGAACCTGGTCCTTCTCTAACTAGTGCACGCGAAAATCGGACACCCCACAAATCACCCACCCTCTTGTGCGTTATTGACGTTTAGAACATCAATTGGTATCAGAGCAGGTTATCCTTGAAGAGGCTAACACCTTAGGAAAAGATCAAGATGAGTGCACCACCTAGGAACTGGGAAGGACAATCAACCGCTAGGCCTCCACTCTTCAATGGCCAGTACTACTCCTGGTGGAAGATTAGGATGAGAGATCATATAATTGGTGAAGATTATGAGCTGTGGGACATGGTTACTGATGGGCCTTTGGCCACCATGAAGAAGAATGCTGAAGGAGTAGACGTGCCAAAGGCAAGAGCTGACTACATTGCCGAGGATTTGAGAAAGTGGGAGAAGAATGCTAAGGCCAAGAAGTGGCTTGTGTGGGGACTTGGTCCAGATGAGTACAACAAAATTCAAAGTTGTACTACTGCCAAGGAAATTTTGGGACACTTTGCAAGTGGCTCATGAAGGAACTGCACAAGTGAAGAGATCTAGAGGTACTCTACTATATTCTCAATATGAGAATTTCTCTATGAAGGAAGAAGAGACCATTCAAGAGATGTACACTATGTTCACTACACTGACTAATGGACTAAAATATCTTGGAAGGACTCTTCTTGAGGAAGACAAGGTTGAGAAGATTTTGACAAGGGTTCTGCCAGTCTCTTGGGAGAGCAAGATCATTGCAATTCAAGAATCCAAGAACATTGCAACTCTCAAACTAGATGAGCTAATTGGAAATATTACTGCCTATGAAGTAAGAAGGCATGCAATAAAGATGGATTCTCCCAAGAAGGAAAGGAGTTTGGCACTGAGAATCATTGAAGGAGCAGATTTGGAAGAAGATGAAATGGCTATGATCACCAAGAATATCAAGAAATATCTTATGAGAGGAAAGGGATCCTCAAGAGGTGGAAACTACAACAAGGCAAGGGTACCGGAAAAAATGACTAATGAGGTCTGCTACAAATGTAGGAAGACTGATCATCATATCAAGAACTGACCGAAAAAGGAAAGGTCTGAACGAAGGCACCGGAAGAAGGAACATGTTCATCCTAAGAAGAACAAAGTATCAACAAAGGCTATGGTCGCTGCTTGGGGAGAAAGTTCAGATGAGGAGTCAGATGATGAAGATGGAGATGAACAAGCACTTATGGCAATTGGTAAATCAGATGAGGAATCTCAGATAAGTATATTTCATCTCAAAGACAAGATTAAGTTCTTGTCCAAAGAAAAACTCTTTGAAATATTGCTAGACATTATTGATGAATCTGAAGTAATTAATAAGGAAAAGGAACAACTGTCTAAGGAGTGTGTAATTTTAAGAGCAAATTGTAAAAACCTAGAATTCAGAGTAAGTGAGACTGTGAGTGAAAACACTGCTCTGAATAACCAAGTTCATCCACTTGAGACAAATGTCCTAGAGTTAAAATCTGAAAATCTAAAACTGAAACTAGGAACCAGTAAGAAGATAGCTGACAACTCTCAACTCACCTTAGAAGAAAATGTAGGTAAACTAAAAGATGAGTTGTATAGGAAGGATGAACATATAAGAGTGTTGAAGGAGGAACTTGGTAAGATCAAGCATGAACTAGACAGAACTTGTAAATGGAACAGATCCTCCGATGCTTTGACATGGCTACAGGAACATCATAGTAGCAATATGAGAGGACTTGGCTTTGGGAGTCAGTTGTCTAAATAGGATCTTAAAAGCAAGTACCTCACCCTTCCTGAGAACAAAATCTGTACCCACTGTGGTAAGACTGGTCATTACAAAAGTGAATGCAATGCAAAAGAGCAGGCCAGTCAAAAGAATAAAAGTTTTGTTCGAGGGAAGAATTGGTTACCAAATTGGGCTAAAAAGAATTTAATTCATCCTTTTGCTTATAGAAAGGGACCCAAACTATTTTGGGTTCCTAAGACTAACCCCTGATTTTCTTTTGTAGGTTCAAGTGAAAGGAAGTAGCCAAATATGGTACATGGATAGTGGCTTCTCAAAACACACGACTGGCAACAAGGACCAGTTCCTTTCACTTGAGGACCTCAAATGAGGAAATGTCTCCTTTGGAAATGGAAAGAAAGGTGAAATCATTGGGGTTGTAAAGGTAGGTAAGGATGACACACATTCCATTGAGAATGTCTACCTGATAGATGGCTTGAAATATAGCCTAATCAGCGTGTCACAACTGTCTGACAGTGGTAACGTGGTATCATTCACCTTTACAAAATGTTTTGTAATAAATCTTATCACTGACAATATTGTTTTGCAGGGAAAAAAAATGAACAATATATACATCATAGATCTGTCCACACTTTCAGAAAATGAATTAACATGATTATTTGTGTTGGACAGTGATCCCCTTCTTTGGCATAAGAGACTTGGACATGCAAGTCTGACTCAACTCAACAAACTAGTGTCCAAGGACTTAGTGATAGGTCTGCCTAACATTAAGTTCAAGGAAGACAAAGTTTGTGAGGATTGTGGAAGGGGTAAGCAGGTAAGATCCTCTTTCAAAAGCAAGAAAGTAGTAAGTACCACCAGAACAATGGAACTGGTCCATATGTGGTCCTATGAGAACCTTAAGCAGAGGTGATAAGAGATATGTGATGGTGCTTGTTGATGGCTATTCTAGATTTACCTGGACATTGTTTCTAACATCTAAAGCTGAGGCATTCGACATGTTTACTTCTTTTGTTAGAAAAATTCAAAAACAATTAGGAAATCTACTTGCATCAATTAGGTGTGATCATGGCACTGAATTTCAAAATTCTAAATTTGCTGAATTTTATGATGAGTTTGGCATAGATCACAACTTTTCTGCCCCTATAACTCCACAACAGAATGGAGTGGTTGAAAGAAAGAATATGACACTTGAAGATATGGCTAGGACTATGCTTCTTTCTAGTAAACTTCCCCATAGCTTCTGGGCAGAAGCTATTAATACTGCATGCTATATCATAAATAGGTGTATGACTAGACCACTTGTAGAGAAGACTCCCCATGAGTTACTTAAAGGGAGAAAGCCCAATATATCCCACCTTATTGCTTTTGGTTGCAAGTGCTTTGTGCACAACAATGGTAAACACTCCCTAGGTAAATTTGATCCCAGAACTGATGAGGGAGTATTCTTGGGATATTCTTCACATAGTAAGGCTTATAAAGTCTATAACAAAAGAACTATGTGTGTTGGAGGAAGGAACAAGTGATGGAACAGGTTCATCCCTCCCTGGCAACATGACAAAGGGAACTGAACAACAAACTAGTTTCCAAACCTCATTGGAACTTGTACCTGATCATGTTCCACAACAACAAGGCACTGAAGGAACTTCAAAGAGTAACCAGTTGGGTGTGAAACCATATGTCGCGCCCCTTTTTTCCCTCTCCTTTCGGATCGGTCAGGGCTTTTGATGTTGTTGGGACAACTCATTTTCCTTTTGGGAAAAAGGGATGTGAAGGGCTTGAAGAGTCGCCACCTAACGAATTAAGGTGTGTTAGGGCATCTATTAAGGGTTGTAATAACACTAGTTGAATAACCAGAGATTGGGTAAGGGCTTGAAATTACTCCAAGGGGAAGGTGTTAGGCACCCCTCAAAGTCTAGAACTGTGGTTCCCGACCAAACAAGCTTTGTGAATTTAAACAAGTAGCAAATAGGCTTAAACAAATAAAGGTTTTGAAAAGATTCGCAGTCTAAGCACACATGTGAAGGGATAGGGTAGTCCTAGGTTGTTTATCCTATAGGATCACATCAGTACTATGCCCAGTAATCACTCCTCAGAAAGGGGCTACACGTGGCATTACCGCACCGGTCATTATTTCCATATCTACCATTTCCCACCCCTTAGCGTTATTTAAGCGAGTGTTGTTTAACGACCTCTATACGTGCTATTACCCGTCCCTTCTTAATGGTCCTAGAGGAAATTATGACCTCTACCTATAGGAAGTTCTAGACAGACCCCTAAGGTTTAAAAGGAGAAAATACTAGGCGACATGCAAGAACAAATAAGACTTTAGAAAATAAAGGCAGGAAAGAACAATTAAGAGTCTCAGATTTACCTCCACAGATAATGCACGTAAACAGAACGACTCAAACACAAAAAAAGGCATTCTTATTAGACAAGATCCTAAAGCATGATGTCAAAGTGAATGTCAATGCACAGAAACATGCAGGTTGATTTATAAACTCAATAGCAATGACCTAATCAGTTCGCCTGCTGATTTTAAAACCTGTATCTTTAAGCAGTAAACACAACCAAGCAGTGTTCCATCTTTTAAAGAGATTGATTAGCTAAGGCTTGCCTAGGCGTGAGATTGTGCATAATAATTACCATAATTGTTAAAAAAGACAGTTCAGAAGTTGTTTTACCTAAAAGCATGTTGTTCTAGGTGATACAATTATGCAGAGATGGTTACTAGTTTTATTAAGAGCAAGACAGTCAGATGTGACACTGTTTCTACCTTTTCTGTTAGTCAGTAGTTAAATTAGGCGTAGTTAAGCAGATGCAAACGAAATCCTTGAGCAGGATATCTAATATGCACATATAAATGCAGAATGGTTAAGACATCATTTCAGGATACACAGAATTCCTAAAGGCATGATTTCTAAAATGAACAAAGAGTTACAGGGTAATTTCAGGATGTGAAGGAGAAACATTTTTTATGTTGATTCTATTATTTAGCCTAGAAGCAGGATTTCTAAGTGATAAATAGGGTCAAATGAGATGCTGAAGCAGTAAACCTAAAATAGGATATCTAATGCATGACATGCTTATAATGTATTGGTCCTAAACATGGATTCTAATGCACATATAGGAAATGCAAACCTAAGGCATGGTTTCTACCCATTGATATTGATAACATATATAGCTACCCTCCCTTTTTCACTAGCCAACCCTAATATTCGTTTATAATAATTATTACAAACCAATATTGAATGAATTACATAGATAAAGAAAAATAAGAAGATACATTATAGGGAGCCTGAAAACAGGCCCAGATTTCTAGAACCTCAAATTCCCAAATATTTCATAGCCTTTCTCATATCCGGGTGTGTTAGAGTTCCCTAAGGACCTCAAGGGATCCTGGGCAGTGCTCACACCCAGATTTCATCACCATAACTGGGTAAGTGCAGCGTGGAAGTGCCATCTCCAATGCATCAGAGTTCAGAGGGATCTCATAGGGATCCCTAAGCAGTCGCACATTGGAGGTGCAGAACTTAAGGACCTAAGAGTAGAGTGAGAGTGCTTGACATAGTTTTGAAATGGTTTTAGTAGGAAGTAGTGTGAAAAGAGACTTAGTTGAAATAGTTTTGTAAATCAGAGAGTTGTTTAGTAAAACAGGTTTTGAAAACAGTTGTGTAATTAAACAAACAACAGGTCAGTCAGACAATATCAGCAACACTCAGAGAACAAACATTCACACAGAGTTAATTGCGTATTGGGGACAAATAGAGCATGTATGGTGAACACATAACAAGTAGAAGTCCTTTGCACTTGGTGCAGATAGTAACACATAGATTCAGGAGTACTAATTATACATAGCTATAGAATCTGAAATGCTTAGGGGATTCAGTAGAGTATAGGATTTAATACTAAACATGATTGAGCATTAAGACAACTTAAGATAACAAATCAATAGGTGCATACTAGAACCAGGCAATAGTACACAAGCATTAATAGTACACAAGCATTAAAAAATAGGGTAAAGTCAGGCTACTAATTCATAAGAGCATGCTGACCCTAAAGAGGTAAGACATAACTAGCACACTTAGATGAAGCAAAGAGGTCAATTACATGTCGAACAACAAAACCATAGGTACAAGCAGATTAGAAACATGATGAACTGAAGTAGCAAAAGAAACATATTGTTTTTGATACTTGAATTGAAATCAGAACATACCAGTAAAGAGATAGTAAACGGAAAGTGAAGGATAGAAGAGCATAATAATTAGCCTTGCCTTACAGCCGGCTATTTCAGAACAGTAGCAAGTAGCAAAGAAAGAAAGAAGAAAGCTTTGAGTGTGAGAGATAGTTTTTGAACCAATGNTATATATATATATATATATATATATATATATATATATATATATATATATATATATATATATATATAGTTTGAAACTAGGTAGAATAATAAGGTAAAATCAAAGTCATGCAGTAATTATGGAACTAGGTATCAATTAGTATGAAATCATATAAATACTCCCTTAATTAAGGGAGTTAACTTCAAACGGTAGAATACAGGTAGCAAATAAGGAAAGATACCATATGTGACTAGAATATAACACATAAGGAAATAATTTCAGCACAATACGGGTAGAAAGTAAGCAATTAAGGCTAGGTACATAATATTCTAATTGTAAATGTCAGAAGAATTAGTTTGAAAACATAGTCGACCATAAAATAAGGCAAGAAAATATCTTATAGGTCAGAAATCAGTAGAGAATATCGCAAGAGATTAGTGAAGGATATCAATCACAGGGAATCAATGATTCAAAAATAGAAAATAGTATTGATTTAGGGGAAATTACCATAAATCTCCATGAACAAACGGAATAAACACATAATAGGAAAGAAGAGGTAAAAAATCAGAAACCCTAATAAGCACAGTAGGGTAAAAATCACATAAAACCAGGGATTCAACTAGAACATAGTATTGATTAGGGGAATTAACACAAATTTCTGAGAATAAGTGAGATAAACACAACATATGCAAGAAGAAGAAAAAATCAGAAACCCTAATAAGACGAATAGGGTAAAAATCACAAAGGCTCAGAACGTTCATGAGAAACAAGCACACATATAGATTAACCGAACAAATTATCAAAGACAGACTCAGAACCAAGGATTAAGACCAAGAATTAGGGTTTTCAACATAATAATTCAGATAAAAGGGAAAACTTAAATAACCTTTTAAACATAGTAAGAATCATAGAATGATACTGAAAATCAGAGGGAAAGTCATTTTTGAAAAGGGGTTAAGAAACCCTAGTTTTGAGATGAAGAAACGTTTTAAAAATCGGGAAGATTCTTAGGGAAAACAGTAAATTTAACTCAAAATATACTCAGATCTATTGCAGATCTGAAGAGTCAAGACATGAGTTAGGGTTTCAGAGAGAGATAACCTAGAGATAGAGAGATTCCGTCTTAGAAGCCATGGATCTAGCCGGAAAATAGAAAGGTCTTACTCGGACGGACAAGGGTGGCCTGAGAACGACATGAAAAGACCATAGGTGTGAGCTGAACAGCCGCTGGTCCCTTGAGGACCTCAAGGTAGCAGGAATCCGGCATGTGAGGGAGCCATGAAGGCTAGGGGTGGTGGTGGAACCACCATTGTTATCGGCGAGCCAACGGCCGGCGAGAGGAGAGTAGGGTTTAGCAGAGAAAGCTTGAGAGAGATGAGAGGATGTAACGGTGGAGGGTGATGAGAGAAATGAGGGTTTGGGGGGGGGGGATTAGGTCTTTTAGGTTAATTAAGGAAAGAGTGAATCTGGGTCGTTGATCAAAATTGATCAACGACCGAGATTAAATCAGGTATGGACCGGGTAATTTTAGTGGATTGGGCCTGGGTATTGGGCTAATTTAATTGGGGTTTGGGGCTGGTTTGGTTTAATCTAGAATTGAAATGAAATTAGGCTATTTGTTAAATACCCAATTAAATTATTTAAAATAATTTGTAAAAATAGCTAATAACATAAAAATTAAATTTCATGCATAGAAAATAATTTAAAATGATTACTTAGTATTTTAAATACAAATGACTAAGTTTTGGGTAAATATGGTATAAAATTATATGATTGGGCCATAATTGCAAAGTTATTGCAATTATAGCCAAAGGATGCCAAATTGGCTATTTATTGAATAATTTGGCCTTAATAGGACCATGAATAATAAATTAAATTAAGAAATGCTTTTGAAATCATTTGTGATGCAGTTTTATAATTATTTATTGGAAATAAAATGCTGGGTAAATTAATAAAAATATAGGATAACTATGGAAAAATACCAATTGCTATTAATGCATGATTTTGAAGGTATATATGCAATTTTAAAATATTTTTTGGAAAAAATTATGTATCAACACCATACATATATCAAAGTTCTCACCCTATTGAGAACATTATCTCTGATCCAACCTCTAGAATCAAAACCATATCCTATTTGAAGAATCTTTGTGCTTTTGATTCTTTCCTATATCTTATTGAACCTAAAAATGTTATTGAGGCTTTGCAGGATGCAGACTGGGTAAATGCAATGCAAGATGAACTCAACCAATTTGAAAGAAGTCAAGTTTGGGATCTGGTACCAAGACCCTTGGATAAATTAGTAATTGGCACAAAATGGGTCTTCAGAAACAAACTTGATGAAGATGGAACAGTTACAAGAAACAAGGCAAGATTGGTGGTTCAAGGATACAGTCAGGAGAAAGGCATATACTATGATAAAACCTTTGCTCTAGTGGCAAGGCTGGAAGCAATAAGACTCTTCATAGCCTTTGCTGTTTACATGGAATTCACCCTTCACCAGATGGATGTCAAGAGTGCCTTCCTAAATGGCTATCTAAAGGAAGAAGTGTTTGTCAAGCAACCTCTAGGGTTCGAGAACAAGGAGAATCCTGATCATGTGTACAAACTTGACAAAGCACTGTATGGACTCAAGCAAGCTCCCAGAGCATGGTATGAAAGGTTATAAAATATTCTTGCTTGATCATGACTACAAGAGAGGTAAAATTGATAGTACTTTATTCTTAAAGGAAAAAGGTAAATATATCTTGGTAGTTCAGATATATGTAGATGACATAATCTTTGGAGCAACTACTGAAAGCTAAGTAAAGAATTTGTTAAACGAATGGGAAGTGAATTTGAAATGAGCATGATGAGTGAGCTTAATTTCTTTTTAGGATTACAAAGTAAACAAAATTCAAATGGAACTCTGATCCATCAACAAAAATATGTGAACGAGTTGCTTAAAAATTTTAAAATGGAAGATTCCAATGAAATTGACACTCCTATTGCAACAACCACAAAACTAGATGTAGATGAACCTGGTTCATCTGTTGATCAACAGTTTTATAGGGGAATGATTGGTTCATTGTTGTATCTCAGTGCTAGTAGACCTTGCATTGTTTTCAGTTGTAGGACTTATTGCAAGATTTCAGGCTAATCCAAAAGAATCCCACCTAACTGCAGTAAAGAGAATCCTGAGATACTTAAAAGGCACCACTGATCTATGTCTTTGGTATCCAAAAGGCAGTAACTTTAATCTTGTGGGATATGCTGATGCTAACTATGCAGGTTTTCTAGTGGACAGAAAGAGCACCTCAGGTATGGCACATTTTTTGGGCTCATGTCTTGTGTCTTGGGCCACTAAAAAATAGAATTTTGTAGCTCTATCTACTGATGAGGCTGAGTATGTGGCTGCAGCCTCATGTTGTGCTCAACTATTGTGGATTAAACAACAATTGATAGATTTTGGAATCGATGTTGGATGTATCTCTATCTTTTGTGATAATACTAGTGCTATCAGTATGACAAAGAACCCCGTTCATCATAAAAGAACAAAGCACATATATTCTAGACATCATTTTTAAGGGACAATTATGAGAAGGGATTGATCTCTATTGAATTTTGTGCTACTGATAAACAGACTGCTGACATCTTTACAAAAGAACTGAGTAGAGAGAATTTTGAAAGGAACAGGTTAGAGTTAGGAATGATTAGGATCACCTAATTGAACCAGTTCAGAATGTACATGAAAAAAAAATTAAAAAAAAAAATTGGCTAGAAAATCTGAAACTTGTGTAAATATATTAGATTAACTGTTACTTAGTCTTATGTTGTAAATAGCATATTCTTTTGCCATGTTTTTAAATGACTCACAGGTTACTAATGATTTTTCTCTATTGTTGAAAATTGAGGCTTGATCAAGAGGATTCTTAAAAGATGAACCTGATTCATCTGTGCTGGTTCATCTGAAAGGCAAGGTATGTGTTCTCCACTATACACACTTTGAAATATTAATAGTTAATTATGAGCAGAACTCTACCCAATCTCAAAATTCTTTCAAAATTTTATCCATTAACCTTCTTGAACCAGTTCCATCTACACTAAGAATCCCATCAAATTAAAACGCCTAGAATCTAGGGAAGCTGTAACCGTCTAACTGACTAATTGCAGAAGTGATAAGACTTCTATTTGACCCAAAAGACTACCGTTATGTATTAATTACCCATCCTCTTTAAAACCCCTCATCATCACTTATGTAAACCTTCATCAACTCTACAACCATCTAAACCCTTCCATCTTTCTCTGTTGTAAACCTCGATCCAAGTTTTATCTTCTTCTTCAACCAAATTGCCAATGGTTTTTATTCCGCCGCCCGTTACCCCATCTTCGACCTCTTCCTCCACACCTCAATCTATCACTACACCCCCACAATCAAGCTCTACTCCATCTCAATCCAATCGCACCACTCATCAACAAAATCCCATCTCGTCTCAACCTAGTCCCACCATTCCTCAACCTAGACCTAATCCAGAACCCAGAAAAAGAAGGGTTAAAATGCTTGCCAGAAAAATAGTGGCTACAGGTTCTCTAGCCAGAAAATTAAAAACCAAACTTCAAGCCAGCCAAGCTCAAGAATCAGAAAACTCCAATGACTCCTTCAAATCAGCAAATGAGGGGAAGCAGCAGGATCCTCTGATTCTGAACAGGTAGTCTCTGTACCAAAAACTGTGTCTGAAGCTGATTATGAGGTTGGTGAGAACTTGGAAACTAGGTTTGTTTTGATTACGTCCGTGGAGGTGTCGAAAATGAGAAGAAGAGGTGGTAAAAATAAAATTGATCAAGTAGAAGAGACAGAGAGAGGTTGGATTAAAGAGAGGGAACAAGGGAAGAAACCACTCGTTTGGCTATCTGTAGTTCTGAACCAGTAGTGCTAGGAGATGGAGCCAAGAAGTTAGGGGGAAGTGAATCAGGAAAAACGGCTGAGGGGTTGGTAAATCTAGGGAAGTCTACAGATGAACCTGGTTCATCTACTGAGGAAACCTTAGCAGATCTTCTAAAGAAGTTGGGTGACAGTTATAAGCCAAAGAAGACAAGAACTCCCAAGGCTCAAAATTCCGGAACAACGGGTGTAAGTAAGAAAAGGAAAGCCACTCCCCCTGTTGGTTCTGAAATTCCTCTTCGAAGAGGAAGAACCATAAGAAGCACCTTAAGGTAGAGTGAGGAGGAGTTACAAAAAGCCTTGGAAGAGAGTAAAAGAAAAAGAGTTGAAAAGGGTAAGGAGAAAATTGCTGAGCCTGTAGAGGCTGTTGAGATTGATAAGATGGACCTGGACCATCAAGCTGAACAAGTGGCAGAGGTTGAGATTCAGACCCCAAAACTAAAGAAAACCAAGACTTCCTCAAAGAAGTCTGCATCTGTGTCTGTTGAACCCTCAACTGTAGCCAAGAGAACCAGGTCTACAGTGAAGCCCAGGAAAGTACCATTGCTGAAGAAGACGACTGGAGTGATGAAGAGGCAGCTGAGTCTAATGAAGAAAAGGATAAATCAAAATTTTGGAAGCTCGCAATTCTAAAGGGGAGGTTGTTGAAAGATTTGGAAGAAGAGGGCATGATCCTGTTGTTGAAGAAGCTGGAGATGCAGGGCTGGAAGGACATGGTCCTTCAGTTGGATGGGCGATTGGCTAGAAATGAGATAGTAGAATTCATGGCCAACGTTGTGATCAAGGATGGCAGAGTCACTAGCCAAGTGAAGGGGGTAAAAATTTCTTTTGATGCCAAAGAATTAGGAGAAATTCTTGGCATTCCATCTGAAGGTTATGAGGACTATACTAGGCAAAAATGGCCAAGTTTAGATGCCCTTTCAACTGCTTTGCTGATCACAAGGAAATTCTGCGACAATGAGAAGGAGGTTAAACCTAAGGCAGTCTACAAGAGTGAGATGAAGCCCCCACACAAAGTGATCTTTGAGTTTATCAACAAGTGTGTCTTTCCACAGCAGGAAAGGAGGCACATTGCTAACTACATGGACTTAGTTCTGATGGAGTGCCTGGACAGTGGGAGGCGGATAAATTGGCCTTAGTTCATTATTCAGCTGCTGGACAGAGTTGTAAATGGTTCCAAAGCCCATGCCATTCCATATGGTTTCATTCTCACTTCTGTACTTGTTCACTACAAGGTGCGTCTGAAGAAATCAGAGATGGCCACAAGCAAGGATCACTTTGGCATAAATGCCCTGCTAGCTTGTGACTATGAGGTAAATGCCATTGCCAATGAACCTGGTTCATCTAGGAAGACACCTGGGAACAACAAAGTCAGAGCACTTGTGCAGGAAAATGGGGTGAAGGATGCAGAATTACTTCGGCTGAAGAACCGTCTGGCAGAGGTTGAATCTGAGAAGGATTCTCTCAGAAATGAGCTTGCTAAAGAAAAGGAGAAGAATTAGGGAATTCATAGGGATATTCTATCTTTTCTCCAAGCCAAAAACCAAGCCTCCAGCTCTTCCCAGCCTTAGTAGCCTAAGCCTTCCTTAGTACATCAGTGACCCATATTAGGGACTTTTCTTGTTTTTGCTCATGGTTTTTAACTGTCTTTCTTTGTTTTTGTGGTTGTGGATGAACAATTCCTTCTATCAAATGAAATCTGTTGTTTTTGCTCTTATTCTTGTTTCGATTTCTTTGATAGTTTAATTTATTTGTTAATTGTTGATGATTAATCCATGATTTCACTTGAAGTAGCCCCAGTAGCCATGAGTAATTCTTAAATGACTGGGACTTTCACAATTTTTGCAACTTTTTGATGATGTCAAAATGGGGAAGAATGGTTATGTGCTAATATCAACATGTGATATTTATAACCTAATGAACTTGGTTCTTTTGTGATAAATGCTTAATACTCTAAAATGTGTCAATGTTGGATAAGTTGGATACCGGCCTAAGCTTATGGACGCACAGAGTTTGTCATCATCAAAAAGGGAGAATTTGTTGGCCCAAGAAATTAAATGGTTTTGAAGATTGACAAAGGAACTAAAAGATGAACCTGGTCCATCTCTGGGAGACATAGACATATGTAGAGTTAAAGGCACATGAGGTGCACATGTAGGAGATAAATGAAATCTGAGAAATAAGAGATATCTCCTGATCGAAAAGATTGCAAAATGATAAGGAGGACTCCTTATTCAGTAAGAACAAAATCAAAGATAAGGAAGGATTTGAGGAGTTGAGATTAACTAGAACTCTTCCACCAAGGGAGTATAATTATAACTCTAGTTAATTCCTTATCTACTAATCCTATATATTGCAGATTGTTCTTATTGTACAGGTACGCACAACAGCAGAAGTTAAGCAAGAATTGAGAGCAAAATTAGCAAGGCAATTTTGCAAGCAGTTTGTGTGAGATTTAAGTGTGCGACTTTGAAGTTACATAAACCAGATAGAAGAACCAGCTCCAAATGTTGTCTTTTAGTCTAGTTTACTTGTAGTATATGATTTCAACTTGTACCTTTTCTTTATCTAGAAGCGTCTGTAATAGGTACTGTGTGTTTCAAGTTATAGCTAACTTGGAGTTTATCGCAAATAACTAGAGGCTATTTTGCTACAAAGGGATTAGAGGTAATCCTAGGTCTACAAAAGAGTTTTTGTAAATGTTGTTTGGCTCACCGATTTAGTAAAGAGTTTGGGAAAATCCTACTAGGAAGTAGGTCGTAATTTTTTCACCTTTTGAGCCAGGTGTTTTCCACGTAAAAATCTCTGTATTCTTTATTTTCTGTATTTATTATTCCAAAAATAATAGAGGTTGGAACACATAGAAGAACCTGGTCCTTCTATAACTAGTACACGTGAAAATCAGACACCACACAAATCTGTGACGACCTAAAAGGTCCTCCCGTATATTTCTAGCTAATTCTGTGTTCTGAGGTCGTGAAAACCTCCTTCTATCTCACCTCGATTTGCATGCGCAGCCCGAGCGTGTATGTGACGACCCGGTCGGTCGTTTCTAGAGTTATAACCCCGTTTTCTCCATTTATATGTTGTTCAGCTGTGTTGAGTTGTATCGAGTTGGTAGGTTTGGGTTCGTAGTAGTTTTGGAGTGAAATGAACAATTACTCTCTTAATTAGAAAGCTAAGTTAGAAAAATCAACCGGAAGTTGACTTATGAGTAAAAGAATTCGAATTTGGATTTTTATGATTCGGTTAGCTTCGTTGGGAGATTTTAGACATAGGAGTGTGTCCGGAATGTAACCTGGAGGTCCGTAGTAGAATTAGACTTGAATTGACGAAAGTAGGAAAAACTTTTTTGGCTATTTTGGTCGGCAGTGGAAAAATTAGGTATCGGGGTCGGAATGGAATTCCGGAAGTTGGAGTAGGTTCGTAGTATCATTTATGACGTGTGTGCAAAATTTGAGGTCATTTGGACGTGATTTGATAGGTTTTGGCGTCGTTGGCGAATTTTGAAAGTTGTGAGACTAGAGAATCTGTTGTAGTATATATGAAAAATAAAATTATTATAATATAAGACGGTGCATTAAATACGTGGCTAGTGAGTTTAATTAATTTTTATAAGGATGTAACGTAAAGTGGGCCAGGCCCACTGTTTACTAGTTGGTCACGTGAGATTACCTAGGTATAGGCGTATTTAATTACTGTTATTAGTGAAGTAAAGAAATATAATCAAATACGGAGGTTTCAGAATAGTAACGGCGCAGCGCATGTCGGTGAAAAACTACAGGTGATTATTTAATTTGATAGTGGCTTGAGGATTTGAGAAGTTTATGGATTATAGCTTTGATTTTTCCAGTAGTTACGAGCAAGGTTATCAACTAAATTAAAATTTCAGAAGACTAGAAATCAGGTAACTATCCGATCCTATTTTGCGTGCTCATTTCAGTGAATGAGGGTTCTAATTACCATATTTAACTTATAACTTATTAGGCCAATTATTGAAGGCACAAAAAAAAAACATTTGCTAAAGATAGGTGAGTTACTGGAACTAGGCACGATATAACACAGATTTCAAAATGAAAAGCTACCCGATTTGTTATGGAAAACTATGTTGCTAATATAGTTTTGTTTCTGCTTCTTTTGTTCAGAAAGCACAATGGTTAAGTGATGGTGGGTGAATTAGGATTAGAAATAAAAGTTAGATGCTAAGTAAGGAATCAGTATGTAAATGTGCAAACTTTGGGAATTGGTCAAACATTGTAAAGATTTTCTAATTCTTTATGCATTCCTTATGATCATTATTTTGGGACATGAATTTTTCAATATTAGATTTGTATATTAAATACTAAGTTTACATTGAGATATTACGATACATATTTACCTTTAAAAATACGGTATTTGAGGTGTAGAGTATTAAGATTTAGCCTTAAGCTAAAACGGGAGATAGAGATTCGATCCCGTAACATGATTGGCATCGTCATTAATATTTTTGCATAGATTGAGGCCATTGGAGGCCGTTTGGGTTGTGTTCTCGGCATCACGAGGTTGGGAAACATGTCACACACGAGATTCTGAGATTTTGGAGACCGAGTCGAGGGATGAAGACATCCCGGAATACGATTTTACGCGGTTGAGGTAAGTAACAGTTTTAACTCTGGCTTTGAGGGTATAAACCCGGAGAGTTTGATATCATGTGATTGTTTGGAGGTGATACCCACGCTAGGTGACGGGCGTGTGGGTGTACGCCTCGAGGGATTTAGACTTGGTCCGTCCCGTGAGACCTAATGGCCATTATCTATGTTTATGCATTTACTTATTGTTGAACTTATTTGCCTTCGTGTTAAGGATCACACTTAGGCTTTATTCATACTCACATTAATTATATTTAGTCATAGAAATTAGTTTACATGCTTACCTCAGTCTCTATTATTTGCTAATATGATGTGATACTTGGTGTGGGTTGTGTCCCCTTATTTGCTGATGATGGTGAAGCGAGTGAGGTACATTAATCAGTAAGACCGATGGCCTGGTTTTGTGAGGATATCACTACCATAGCGCGTGAGTTGTCCGCGTAGCACGTGAGTCTGTGCGGGTACAGGTATTGACACCATAGCGCGTGAGTTGTCCGTGTAGCACGTGAGTTGACCGTGCGGATCCAGGTATTGATATGATAGCACGTGAGTTTTCCGTTCTTAGCGCTTGGGCTTTGGGAGCCCCTCTAGAGTCTATACACACCCCCAGTGAGCGCAGAGTGTTGAGTGAATTGAGTGTTGAGTGTTGAGTGTTGAGTGTTGAGTGCGAGTGCTGAGTGACACTGCTGTGAGGTTGCATTTACTTTTGTAGTTTCTGCATTTATCTGTTAAATTTCTTTGTAGCATTTACTGAGTTATGAAATTTACCTGTTTATTTTTAAATTGTGAAAATAAATAATTGGACTGTTTTGCTTAGCTCGTCACTACTTCTCAGTTCCTTAGTTATTTCTGTTACTACTGAGTCGGTTGTACTCATACTACACCCTGCACTTCATGTGCAGATCCAGGTGAGTTAGAGCGCGGTGATTGTGGAGTTCAGGCCGGCTATCTTTGGAGATTGCAAGGTAGCTGCTAGCGTCCGCAGGACCTTGTTACTCCCTTTTATCATCTATTTCTTATTTTGGACAGTTAGATAGTTTATATATCTTAGTTCATAGTTTTAGACGCTCATGACTTAGTGACACCCTGATGTTTGGGGCCGTTTTCGCACTTTATATTAATATTATTTAGAGTCTATTTAGTTTTTGCGAACTTTAAATGTTGATATTGTTTTATTAAATTCTTAAAATTAATTAGTAGTAATATTTTGGGTAATAGGCTTGCCTTGTAACACGATAGGCGCCGTCACGACCATGTATGGATTCTGGGTCGTGACAGTGTAGCCGGGAAGCCTTTATGTGAAAAACTGATAAA
Source organism: Nicotiana paniculata (assembly GCA_005239505.1). Taxonomy (NCBI): domain Eukaryota; kingdom Viridiplantae; phylum Streptophyta; class Magnoliopsida; order Solanales; family Solanaceae; genus Nicotiana; species Nicotiana paniculata. The sequence continues at coordinate 6,027 of ML347617.1, read as the reverse complement.
AATGATAATTTTGTATTTGAAATTTGAATAAAGTTGACTTCCGTCAAAGTTTTTGGTGAATGGACCCGGACCTATGATTTGACGGTCCCGGGGGGTCCGTAGGAAAATATGAGACTTGGGCGTATGCTCGAAATCGAATTCCGAGGTCCCAAGTCTGAGAAATGAATTTTTAAAGAAAATTGTTTTCTGAAAAATATAAAGATTTTTGAAAATGAAATTTGAGGTGAAAACTGTGATATCGGGCCCGTATCATGCTTCCAGAGCCCGGTATAGGTTTGATATGTCTTATATTTCCTATATGTGAAATTTGGTAAGAAACATACTTAGTTTGACGTGATCCGGACCTTAAATGCAAAAATTGATGTTTAAAGAAGTTTTGAGAAATTTCATTGGTTTTGAGGTTTAATTCGATGCTTATGATGTTATTTTCGTGATTTGATTACTCAAATAAGTCTGTAGGATATTTTTGAGGTTGTGTGTATATTTGGTTTTGAGCCTCGAGGGCTCGGGTGTATTTCGGGTCCTTTTTCTCTCATTTTCCGCTGCTCTTATCTGCCTTCTGATGCCCTTCTGTGCGAACATCCCTTTTCGTTTGCGTAGCATTAATGCGGACCACCCCAAAATCCTTCAATGTGTTCGCATGAATCCATCTGCGATCATGGAAGCCAGCCTGCTCCTTATACGTGATCCAATAAGCTATTCCGCGATCACGTAGAGCATTTTTGACCAGTGATATTCTTCCTCTATGCGATCACAAACAATTTCACGCGATCGCGATGCTTTAAGAACCTGGGCAGATTATAAGTTTTCAAAATCGGGGGTTTCACCATTTTAAACATATGTTGACTTCTAGAACTCGGTTTTGGGCGATTCTTTGAGGGATTTTCACACAAATCGAATGGGTAAGTGTTCTTCCACTAGAATTTAATATATTTCATGAATTAGTTCTTGTTTTTATCATTTAATTTGTGTTTTGGGTTGAGGGGATTGTGGGTTTTGAAAGAAAACTTCAAAAATAAAAATTCATGATTTGAATGACCAAATGTTATCGGAATTGGATAAATTTAGTATGGGTGAACTCGTATTGGAATAGGTAATCGAAATTCGTAAAATTTGTCGGATTCAGAGGTGCGGGCCTGGGGGTCGACTTTTGGGTCGATTTTTATAAATTCGCAAAGATTGAAACTTTATTATTTGGAATCGTTCCTTATACGTTTTATATGTATTTTGAGGTTGTTTTAGTTGATTTTGAGCCGTCCGGAAGCCTTCCTGTCTGAGAAGTCTATTTTTGAGTACCGGGTTGTCATCTTTGAGGTAAGTATCTTCCCTAACCTTGTGTGGGGGAACTACCCATTAGGATTGAGTCTTCTATATTTATTATAGTCCGCGTACGCAAGGTGACGAGTGCGTACTCGGACTTATTTACAAATAGATTGCCCTTTAGGGATTTTTAGGTCATTTTGTTCCCCCCATTGAATTGAAATTGTTATATTTTTGAATTCCTGATTTCTAGTTCATCTCTCCCTGCTCAAACTAGAAGTACTTGCCTAGCATTCCTTGTTTCTTATATGATCTTAATTGACTTAAATGAAGACTTTGTTTTTCCTACCGTTATAATATATCTTTCTTCATACGCTGCCTATGTGACTAAAAACTAGTATAATCTCGCCCTATAAATGTCTAACAAGTAATTGGAATATCTATACGTTGGTCGAGCATGCCAGTGAGTCGTACATTGTGATTTAAATGATTTTCCTCTTAAGTACTACTTAGGTTTAATTGATGACCGCCCCTGTTGATGGTATTCTTAGATGTTGCCTAATTATTGAGAATTTGTTCAAACCTAGTTTATTCAGTGAAACTAATTGTCTAAGTGAGATTGATTATAGTTGATTCCCTTGCAGGGATGATTTGGTTTCTTGGTTGCGAACTTGAATATATAGAATCGTTGCTATATTTGTCTTGTTTTCCCCTCGTTATGCTGTTTTCTCTTTGTGCTTGGCATTCCTTTAAGTGGCTACTTCTTATGAGTGAGTTTTTACCATTTTTGTGATTTAAGTCGTTGTATTGATTTTCTCATCGCACTTTGCATTCGGTATTGTTTGCTTTTGCGCCGGTTGTGGCAATATATGTTGTTTCTGTCGCATTATGGTTGTTTTCCTCAGTGGCTGCATTGCATATTTAAATTTGACTACGGACAAAGATCCGAGAGCTTTTCCCCTGTACTGCACTGCATATTTAAATTGGGACTACGGACAGAGATCCGAGAGCTTTCCCCATGTATTGCATCGCATATTTAAACTGAGACTACGGACAGAGATCCGGGAGCTTTCCCCCTGTGCTGCATTGCATGGCAAATTCTGAGTTGCGGACTGAGTTACAGTAGTTTTATCATTGAGGAGATTTGGATCGAAAGATATAAATATATATATTGAAAAGTATAGCTGAAAAGCAATTATCTCCAGTAAAAGTTATGTCTAAAGGACTTCTATTTTGAAAGTATACTTGAAAAGCATTTGTCTTGAAGAATAATGATATTTGAAAGAGCAGTATTTGGGAAAGTATATTTTGAACATCACGTATTTTGATGATATTTGCAAGAGCAGTATTTGGGAAAATATATTTTAACACTACGTATTTTGATGATATTTGAAAGAGCAGTACTTGGGAAAATATATTTTGAACATCACGTGTTTTGATGATATTTGAAAGAGCAGTACTTGGGAAAATATATTTTGAACATCACGTATTTTGATGATATTTGAAAGAGCATTATTTGGGAAAGTATATTTGAACACCACGTACTTTGAAGAGACTATGTTGTTAAGATTTCTCCTTATAAAAATATATAAATATACATTCAGAGAAATTATGTTTCAAAGAAGAAATTTCTCTATTCCGAAATGATTATATCTTTGAAGTTTCAAAATAAACTCATGATTTAAAGGTTTTCACTCGAAGGTTTGACCAGTTTTATTGAGTTTATTGGCTAAAATTGATGTAGTGCCGAGTTGCTAGTGCTTTTATTGGGTTGTGATTCCTGCCGCTTGGATTGGATTCTTTCCATTCTCTTTGTGTATTTCTACTATGTTTTCCGTTGATCGTAATTATTGAATTTTCTTCCGTATTATTCAATCTTATCGTTAATTATATTGAAAAATATTTAGATAGATATTATGTTTCAGTCATTAATACATTTATGCCTTTTTACGTATTAGACCAGTGGTGTCTTGACTAGTCCTCGTCACTACTTCACCGAGGTTAGTCTTGATACTTACTGGGCACCACTGTGGTGTTCTCATACTACACTTCTGCACGTTTTTGTGTGCAGATCCAGGTTATCGTTGTTAGCAGTTGTGCAAATCATTGCTGAGGAGGCTCAAGGTAACCTGTTGCTGCGTTCGCAGGCTTCGGAGTCACCTTCTTGTTTTATTCTATTCAATTGTACTTACTTATTCCTAGACAGTTGTATTTAGATTTGATAGAAGGATTTCGTAGAGCTTATGACTAGTATTTACCGGGTTTTGGGAAATTGTAAACTCTGTCAAGATGTCTATATCGAGACTGTTATAATTCCTTTATTATTGTTGTTGTTTAGTAGAAATGTTAGGCTTACCTAGTCCCTAAGACTAGGTTCCATCACGATACCCAACAGATGGAAATTAGGGTCTTGATAAAATCACCCCACCTCTTGTGTGGTATTGACGTTTAGAACATCAGATTCTCTAATCCATTGTTGCTCATTACGATTATGAGATATGGCAAATGTATGTCAAGATGACTTTTCTAAATGGAAGTCTTGATGAGTGCATCTATATGGCACAACTAGTTGGTTTCATTAAAGGTGTCAATGAGCACATATTGAGTAAATTAAAGAAATCCATTTATGGATTGAAACAAGCTTCTAGAGCATGGAGTACTTGTTTTGACGCATCGATTAAGAGCTTCGATTTTAATCAATGTGAAAATGAGTCTTGTGTCTATAAGAAGTGGAATGGAGATAAAGTTACATTTTTTATTTTGTACGTAGATGATATTTTGCTCGTAGGAAATAGTGTGAGCATGTTGAATTCAGTAAAGAAATGGTTGTCCTCACGTTTCGATATGAAAGACTTGGGACATGCAGCACCTATCCTTGGGATCAAGCTTATGCGAGATCGCAAAAAAAGGATATTAGGCTTGTCCCAAGCACTTTATGTTGAAACTATTCTCACCAGGTTTACCATGCAAGATTCCAAACAAGGCTTTCTCCCTTTAGACATGGAATCTCTTTGTCGAAGGATCAGTCCCCAAAAACGACTGTGAGATAGAAAAGATGAAGGTGGTCCCTTATGCTTCTGTTGTAGGGAGTCTCATGTATGTTATGTTATGTTATGCTATGTACTAGACCTGATATCTGCTTTGTTGTTGGCATGGTTAGTAGATTTTAGTTTAACCCTAGACGAGAACACTGGACTGTCGTTAAGCATATAATCAAGTACTTGAAAAGGAGTAGGGATTATATGTTGGTGTATAACTCAGGTGATCTTGCACTCATTGGCTATACTGATTCAGATTTCCAGTCAAATAGAGACTCTAGAAAATTTAATTCAGGATATGTTTTTACTTTAGAAGGTGGAGCCATAAGTTGGAGGAGCATCAAGAAATCATGTGTTGTTGATTCCACCATGGAATCCAAATATGTGGCTGCATCTGAGGCAGCTAAAGAGGTTGTTTGGCTCAGGAACTTTCTGAAAGAGCTTAATGTAGTTCCTTCGGTTCAACCACCGATTGTACTTATTGTGACAATAGTGGTGCAGTTGCAAACTCGAATGAACCAAGAAGCCATAAAAGGAGTAAACCTATTGAGCGTAAATATCACTTAGTTCAGGACATAACTCAAAAAGGTGATGCAAGAGTGTTGAAGATTGCGTCAGAGGACAATTTGGCTGACCCGTTTACAAAGAGCTTGACACATAAAATTTTTGACAACATGTAGAAGAAATGGGTGTTAGAGTAATAGACGCATGGTTTTTGACAAGCATGTAGAAGCATGTTTATTTAATTTATTCAATTCAATAAAGTACTATTTTAAATAGATCACTTGTTACATATGTGTCCTTTTAGTTATGTAGTAGAATATTTAATGTATGGAGTCTTAGGCCATGCACAGTGTGAGCATGTGATTTTTCACCTACCAAAGGCCCCTACAAAATTCGATAAATAAATTAATTTCATAGATTTTGTTGATTATCAGTGATTAGTTGTGAAAGATTTGTATTTTTGGGCATATACATAATTCATCTTTTTAAATTGGTTCAAAATTGCATCACTATTATCAAAGAATTATAAAGTTATAATTAACTGAATAATAGACGAGCAATGGTTATTTAATGTAATGTATTTTAATAATTAATTACTAAAACTAATCATCTTTATTCATTAAATTATAGATTAATTAAGGATATAAAATTGGTCATTTTATTCTTGATTAATCCGTAAATAGATGAAAAGTAGGTCTAAATTAGTTACTATATTTTTGGATTAAATTAGATTATAACCTAATTAGATTAGTTAGTTTAATTAATCAAAGAAGTTAAAAAAAACGGACCTGGGCCAAGAAGTACCCAGGCCCAATCCCCATATACCCAGACAACCCAGGCCCAAAACCCATAGCCAACCCGGCCT
>ML347614.1:0-29688 GCA_005239505.1 Nicotiana paniculata | reverse complement strand
CCATCAAAGACTATATATATATATATATATATATTTTTTTTTTTTTCAATTAAGGTGGCTTTTAGTATTACTTTTCAACACAGTGCACCTTTCTGCTTATTTTATCAGTTCCACTCAAAAGCCAAACCAACCATCCCACACTTTAACTTTTACATATTTCATCACAATTCAAGTGCTTATAAGAGGTGACAAGGTTCAAATAGATGGACAATTCAAAATTTGGGTAAGGCTTGTAGTGTGGTTGCCAAAAAAATAGGATTACAGGCTCAAAGGGGTTAACTATGGTATATAGAAATTAAGTGGGTGGAACATGTATATATTGTGTTCAACAAAGAAATGCCTATATCACTTCCTAGACCAAATAAGACTATCATTTCGCTTTTCAAACACATGGGGCTAGTTCTAGGCGTTAAATGTTAGCACAGAATACACAAAAGCCTCACACACACATGGCACATGACTCAATCCTGTTTAGATCATAAGACACTCCGCTCGGGGTACTTAATCCAAATCAAGGACACACATTTTAAGGCCTTCTCACATGAGTCAACCAATGAGCCTAAGTGTCACACTGAAGTAGTCTATATTCAAGGCACCATGAAGTTAAGGGATCCTAATTCAATTCTTCCCCTTGCCCATAAGTTCCTAACTAAAAATGAAAACAATTAACTACACCCGGTTCAAATAAAACCCTTGGAAAAGAACCGTGGTTTAAAGAAAAACCAAGGGGGAGTTGATACACTACTACAAAAGCAAAATCTTTTTTTTCCCTTTTTTTCGACTTTAGTCGCTCAAGAAACCCGTCGAGTTGTATCCATCGTCAGTCCAAGTCGAAGTTAACTTAACAAAAGAAAGTACAAACTATTATATACATATACAACAACATACAACATCATCCCCCACCCCACTCTTCAAAAATTGGCATGTCCCCATGTCAAATAAATTAAAGCAAGGTAAGGTAAGAGGACTTCCCTGGTAACTCAGTCCTGGTCGGAGACAGTGCTAGGGTTGAGGTGACAAGCTCGTCCTAGTGCTTGCAGCCAACCCATAATCTTCTTTTCAGACTTCGCATTTTGAGTAGCCAGAGCATCAACTCTAGTACCCAAGTCTATGACCGAAGTGCGCGACCCTGCCATATCCTGCTCCAAAGCTGTCAGGCAGGTACTCCGGCACAGGGGTGAGGCATGCATAGCCTCCTCCTTACCATCATAATCACCCTCAGACTCATTCGAGGTTTCCTCATAAGTAGATCCAGGTGCCACCGGGTCCTTCCCAATGGTTACTTTGCTTGCCCGGAACGCGACCTCCTTTGGCACCTTCCCATCTATGTTGAGGTTCTCGGAACTCTCGCCGCTCGACACAATCCCGTGACTAGAGATGGAAAGTATAATCCATGCTTCTTCTCAGGTGAGCGGACGAACATTTCTTCCTGGATGAGCTGGGCCACATCAAAATCTCGGCTATTCCCAAAACACCAAATCGCTGCCGCCCTAGGTCCATTTACATAAGTGGTGTTGTGTGATGGTAGCAAACGGTTGTTGATTATGGTAAGCTAGAACTTTGCCTCCCAAGTGAGGGATCATGAATTCAAGACGTTCCCAGGTGTAACCTATACTACCTCCTTGCCCGGAACACAAATGGTTTGGATGAATAGATTCCAAGTGACGGGCTTTTGCTGGTATGTCTCATAAAAATCTTCACCCCCATCGAAAATAGGAAACCTCTACACCCGTATGCTGGCATCGAGTGAAGCATCCACCATTATCTGTCGCACTATGCAGATCCGATCTTGATATTCCGGGAAATTGGCTTCAAATTCCCGCACCAACATCATGTTGCCTTCCTCCGGCTCTTCAAAGAATATGTCGAGCCGCCGCCTCATCAATTCCCGATACATGTTTGGGAATTCATCCTGGAGAGTTGCCATGTCAATGGCTCTCTCGACCACAGTCTTTTTCGACGCCTTCTCACTAAAACTCTCCTGAGATTTTCAAGATACAAACCGACGATTGTCAAATTGGCTCGTGCTAAACGATGCCCGAGATCTAGAGGAACTTCCCGATCCACTGGTCGAGGATCCTGTAGCACGTATCTTCCGGGAGGGATTCATGATACCTGACAAAACAAGTGCCACTATTAGTAGGGGTGTGATTTATGTGAACATTGGGCGGTTACTTAGACTTCACCCGCACCATGGTCACAATTGCATTTAAATCCCATTGAGGCAATTTAACAAACATCTAGTGTGCATATGGCTACTAAGTAGCACAAATAACCCCAAGGAGTTACCAATCCACCCATATCAAATCTAATGGCCTCACACGCCTATCTCTACCACAATCCACATCTAATACAAGAAATTCATGACTTTTTTTACCCATTATATACACTAGAAACTAAGAAGACGAAAAATTTAAGCAAAAAAAAACAATAAAAAAAAATCTGAAAATAAAACTACAAAAGAAAGAAAAACTAAGAAGGACGAGAGAAATCATTTACTTACTTGAGATTCTTGAGGCGATGGAGGTGAGATCGTTATTAATGGAGCGAGGATGAAAGAAAGAGAGATGTTTGTTCTTAGAGAGGGAAGATGGGGGAAGGGAAATCGTTGGGTTGAATTTGAGGGGGAGAGGAAGAGTTGAGTAGAAGAGGGGAAGAAGAATAGGGCGTGTGGGGTGGAGTTTAGGGGGGTTGTTTGTGTTAGTGGGGGAGGGGGGATTTAGTTTTAGGGGGAATTAGAAAAGAAAAAAGAAAAAGAAAATTTAAAAAATTTAAAAACTTACCTGACATCTGCCCTTAGTCCGTGCCCAACTCCGTGGTCCGTTCGCAGTCGCGGACGCTGGGCAGAAACCCACTTAAACTCCGCACCCCGTCCGCGTTCGTGGACGCTGGGCAGAAACTGTGCCAACGTCTGCGTTCACGTCCGCGGTTAGGACTGCGATCGCGGATCGCTGTTCCGAACATTTTTCTATTTTCTTCAATTTTTACCTCTTCCAGGGTTAGCTTTTGAGCCCGACTCCTTCCGATGTGCCCAAATCTTTTCCTGCGCACTAATAGTATGGTTAATATCATTCACATCAAATACAACACAAAAGAAAAACAAAAGAAGATCATGGGTTGCTTCTCAAGAAGCGTCTGAGTTAGCGTCGCGACACGAGAAATTACAACAAACCATGGGTTGCCTCCCAGGAAGCGCCTGATTTAGGGCCGCGGCATGACACATGCTTTGATCATCAATCCTCATTCGCGTACTGGGCTCTTCCAAAGTTATTACCACTCTGTCACCTTTTTCTTCGACCATTCCAAGGTAGTGTTTCAACCTTTGTCCATTCACCGTGAACTTATTTTTCCCATCTTATGATTCAATCTACACAGCTCCACTTAAGAACATTTTCACCACTCTGAAGTGTCCTGACCATCTACCCGGAAACAATCTCAATTTCGAGTTGTATAACAACACTAGCTCTCCAGCTTTGAAGTGCCGATTTAAGATGTGCTTATCATGCATTAGTTTCATCCTTTCTTTGTATAGTTTATCACTCTCGAAGCCTGAACATGAATTCCTCGAGGTCACGTAACCCAGTGACTCTGCTAGTGCCTGCGGTATCCATATCCAAATTCAACTACCGCAATATCCACAGTTCTTTATGTTCGAGCTCTACCGGAAGGTGGCATGCCTTTCCAAATGCCAACGTGTACAGTGAAATACCAATTGGAGTTTTGATTGCTATGCGGTACGCCCATAATGCATCATCCAGCTTCTTTGCCCAATCGGTCCTTTGTTGCATTCATTGTTTTTGTAAGGAAAATTTTAATTTCCTTATTGGACACTCAACTTGCCCGCTTGTTTGTGGGTGGAACCAATACCGAGGCCCTTTACATCAGAAAAGTCAAGCGTCAAGGACAAACAGGTAACCAAATAGCAATTACAGTCTATATCCTCGGTTGATCCTAAGGAACTAGTGGTCGAGGACGAACAGGAAGATTTCCTTATCTCGCGAGCTTTCGTCATCCCCGAGGAGTCAGATGCGACGAAGTCCACGGTCGAGGAACTCGAGCAGGTGATATTGATCGAGTATCTGCGGGAATGAAAGGTATACCTGGGGACGGGATTAACCCTCGAACTCAAGAAAAAACTCATTCAATTCCTTATTGATAACATTGATTGCTTTTCTTGGTCCCACTTAGATATGACAGGGATCCCACCGGAGATAGCCACTCATCGACTAAGCGTCGATCCCAGATTTAAACCGGTGAAACAAAAGTGGAGGCCTCAGTCCAAGGTAAAGCACACATTTATCAAAGATGAGGTAACCAAACTTCTTAACATAGGCTCCATTAGGGAAGTAAAATATCCCGAGTGGCTAGCTAATGTAGTAGTAGTCCCTAAAAAGGGAAACAAACTTAGAATGTGTGTAGACTACAAAGATTTGAACAAAGCATGCCCTAAAGACTCTTTCCTATCGCGCAACATTGATTGTTTTATCGACGCTACAACCGGCCACGAGATCCTTACTTTTCTCGATGCCTACTTCGGGTACAACCAAATTCGGATGAATTCGGAGGACCAGGAAAAGACTTCATTTATCACGAAGTACGGTACATATTGCTATAACGTAATGACCTTCGGGATAAAAAATACAGGGGCTACATACCATCGCCTAGTTAATAAAATGTTCGAAAATCAGATACGCAAATCTATGGAAGTTTATATTGATGACATATTTGTTAAGTCCCTGCGTGCAAAGGACCATTTGGCTCATTTGCAGGTAACGTTCGATATCTTAAGAAAATATATCATGAAACTCAACCCCGAGAAATGCGCTTGTGGAGTTGGCTCGGGCAAGTTCTTAGGTTTCATGGGGTCGAACAGGGGGATCGAGATCAACCCCGACAAAATCAAAGATATCGAGAATATCACTGTCGTAAACAATGTGAAAGATGTACAATGACTAACTGACGGATAGATGCCCTAGGCCAGTTTATCTCAATATCATCAGATCGGAGTCATCATTTCTTTTCCCTACTCAAAAATAAGAACGACTTTGCATGGACTTCAAAGTGTCAACGAGCCTTAGAAGACTTAAAACGATATCTCTCGAGCCCACCCTTGCTTCACACTCCGAAGGAGGATGAAAAACTCTACTTGTATTTAGCCGTGTCCGAGGTAGCGGTAAGTGGAGTGCTGGTTCGAGAAGAACAAGGTACGCAATTCCTATTTATTATGTAATTCGGACCCTAGGAGATGCTGAAACCAGGTACCCGCATTTGGAAAAGTTAGCACTTGCACTAATTACCGCATCTAAGAAATTAAAACCATATTTCAATGCCACCCTATATGTGTAGTAACTATATACCCCCTTCAAAATATCTTGCATAAACCCGAATTATCAGGCCGATTGGCCAAATGGGCCATCGAAATTGGAGGGTATGATATCGAATATCAATACCGAACGGCTATCAAGTCCCAAATTTTGGCAGACTTCGTGGATGAATTCACGCCTTCCCTCGTACCCGAAGTAAAAAAGGAACTCTTGTTAAAAATGGGTATATCTTCGGGGATATGGACCCTCTTCACGGACGACGCCTCGAATGTGAAAGGGTCCGAACTCGGTATTGTTTTAAAACTGCCTACAGGCAATATCATTAGACAATCTATCAAAACTTCTAAATTAAATAACAATGAGGCCGAGTATGAGGCCATGATTGTATGTCTCGAACTGGCCAAGGGCCTAGGAGCAGAGGTCATTGAGGCTAAGTGTGATTCCTTTTTTGTATTAAACCAAGTAAACAGAAGTTTCGAGGTTCGAGAAGATACGATGCGAAGGTACTTGTACAAACTTCAACTGACATTGCATCTCTTCAAGGAATGGACACTCGACCATGTACCTCGAGAACATAATAGCGAGGCAGATGAACTTGCAAATTTGGGGTCGTCGATCGAAGAAGATGATATTGTCCCGGGGACTGTCGTCCAATTGTCGAGGTAGGTGATCGAAGAAGTCCATGTGGAAATTAATTCAACAAGTTTGACGTGGGATTGAAGGAATAAGTACGTCGAATTCTTGAAGAACGGGAAGCTCCCCTCGGACCCAAAAGAATCGAGAGCCTTACGAGCCAAAGCATCTCGGTTCTCACTTGATGAAAATGGAACATTATATAGAAGAACCTTCGACGGAACACTGGCCGATATGCTTGGGTCCGGGGGACACCGATTATGTACTACGAGAAATCCATGAAGGCACATGTGGGAACCACTCTGGTGCCGACTCTTTGATTCGCAAGGTTATTAGAGCAGGGTATTACTGGGATAGCATGGAAAAAAATACTAAGGAGTTTTTTCGAAGGTGTGATAAATGTCAAAGGTTTGCACCGATGATCGATCAGCCCAGTAAGCAATTCTATTTGGTCCTATCCCCGTGGCCATTCATGAAATGGGAGATGGACATCGTCGACCCCCTACCAACGATGCCAGGTAAAGCTAAATTTATTTTGTTTATGACCGACTACTTTTCAAAATAGGTAGAAGCGCCTGGCCTTCGAGAAAATAAGAGAAAAAGAAGTCATTGACGGCAGCAAAGTGACAAAATTATTCGAGGACCATAAAATCAAAAGGATTATATCGACGCCCTATCACCCAAGCGCAAATGGCCAGGCCGAGTCCACAAACAAAACTATCCTTCAAAACCTGAAGAAGAGATTAAATGATGCTAAAGGGAAATGGAGACAAGTATTGCCCGAGGTGCTATGGGCATATCGAACAACGTCGAAGTCGAGCAAGGGGGAAACCTCATTTTCTTTGGTGTATGGATACGAAGCATTGATTTCGGTTGAGGTCGGGGAACCCAACGTCAGGTTTCAGCATACTACCGAGGCTTCAAACCACGAGGCTATGAACATTTGTCTCGAGCTACTAGATGAAAAACGTGAAGCCGCACTAGTTCGAATGGCCGCACAGAAGCAAAGGATCGAGAGGTATTACAACAGAAGGGCGAACCTTCGTCATTTCGGAGTCGGGGACTTAGTTCTAAGGAAAGTCACCCTCAATACCCGAGATCCAAACGAAGGGAAACTAGGCCCCAATTAGGAAGGACCGTACCAAGTCCTCGAAGTCGTATGGAAAGGATCCTACAAACTTAGCACAATGAAAGGCGAGCAACTACCAAATAATTGGACCATATCACTACTCAAACGATATTATTGCTAAGGTATGACTTCTCCCCCTTTTCATTTATAGTTAAGGCTAACTCCTTGCAGGTGTTCGATTGGAGACATCGAAGCACCCTTCAACTCGCAGACCTTGGGTTTTAAAGCATGCGTTGCACTCTTTTTCCCTTAGATCGGGTTTTATTCCAAATGGGTTTTTTCCGGCAAGGTTTTTAATGAGGAAACACTTATATGCTACCTAAGGGGAATTCAACAAGTATTCAAGGCTTCTTTTCAATCAACCTCAAATAATGGGGGCAATCACCCTCGGAGGTTGTACTTTCAAAGAAAGCAATTCACGCTAAAGAGGGCCTCGATAAGAAAACTATGTAATGGGCCAAACAGTCAAATGAACCGTGTTCATGTAGAATAGTCGAGCCCTGACAGAAAAAACATGTACGCATGTATCAATTATTCAAAGAAGCATTTTTGCTATATCAAAACACTTTGTGTTTCAAAGAAATATATTATTATACGAGTTTCACACTTATAATTCTGCAAGAAACGGCTCAAGGGCCACCACGCATATGTACCCCGAATACTCGGGGACTGTCATCGACATTCAACATATCAAGTCATCAAAAACTCGAACTCATAAGACCTCAAAGAGGCATCCCCTTGATACAAAGGCCAAGTCCATCTTACTCTGGGACTAAAGGCTACGACCATACTAAAGACTAAGGTCATAAAAAAGGCTATGGCCGAAATAATGCGGCTCAGAGACATTCGACTTCCGCCATAAAACTAAACGCCTTCAAACACTTCAAAAAACCGGTTAAATCAGGCTACCCTCGGCAAAAGCAAATGATAAAGGGATTCAATAAAACCAGCCCTCAAATAATTCAGAGGCTTCGATAATATCAGCCTTCGAAAAAACCTCAAGAGGTATTAAATTATCACTACACAACGAATTACAAATGAGGTTCCAATCGATCGAACCTAAAGAGCCTAAGGGCCAACCTAAAGAAGGCCTAAGGTCCAACCTAAAAGAGCCTAAGGGCCAACCTAAAGAAGGCCTAAAGACTAACATAGAAGAGCCTAAGGGCCAATATTTAAGAGCATAAAGGGCAAAGAACACAGAGCTCGAAGCCTTACTCTCACTAAGCTTAGACTCAAAAGTCTATCACCTTGAGCTATCGTCAAACTGACTTAAAGCTTAGCCCGAGGACAAAACCCTAAGAGGTATTCTATCTGGGCTTACTTACTTCGGATTTGAGCTGATGCTCATTCAATTATCAAAAGTTATAGCATAAAAAATCGAGCAAACTTTGAAGGAAATTAAACGCTAAGAAAAACAAGTAAACTCCTTTCTTTTCATATATACAAAAGGTATTACAAAGGATTTGTACAAAACAAAAAGAAGATTACAAAAAGATAGAATTTTTTTTATCTATGCCATGGGGGCATCCCCCCGGGCCAATGACTTTCCCCAGACCTGTTACTCCATCGGGACCGGCCTCCTCCCCGGGAGTATCCTCTTCTTCAATCTCCTCCTCTTCATCTCCGAAACCACCCTGGCCATCTTCAATGTCATCATCATCGTCGGAGGAGAGGACAAATTTGGCATTAGCCTCATCTGCCTTAGCTTGATTTATCTCTTCAGAGAGATCGAATCCCTTGGCGTGGACCTCTTCGAGAGTCTCCCTCCGAGATCGACACCTGGCGTAGTCGTTTCTCCATTTCTCCTGGTCGGCAGCCCCCTTCAACTCCATCTGAGAATCGGAAACATCCTTCAAATAGATGGAAACTGTCCTGTCGGCCTTGATTTTGTATCTTTTTGGCTTCGTCCTGGACTTCCACAACTTCGGCCTCGGCCTTTGCGAGATCAGCCTCAAGCTCAACTATTCTGCCGACCTGGACCGAACTGCTCTGTTGGGCATTCCGAAGTTGGATCTCGAGGGTAGATACTTTCGCCAGTATCTTCTGTTGCCGCATCCAAGGTGTCCATCTTTGCTTTCCATTTATTACGTTGGGAGTTGATTTGATCGACCTCACCACGAAGACGCCCCAACATTTCCACCTTTTGCTGCAGCTGATACATTGAAGTGTTAGCCTCCGAGGATGGGAGAGGAAGCCCGTATTCTTTCAGAACAGAGGTTACCTGCTTCTCCATCTTATCCTCGTATTCACGAGCTTTTGTCAACTCCGACTGATGGTGCTTCAGCTCTTCCTCCTTTTCGTCACAAAGAAGCCTAAGGGTTTTTTCTCGTTTAGAGATTTATGCAGCTCGGCTTTGCAATGACTCAGTTCGGCCTTAAATTTATTGAACTCCTACAGAAAAGAAAGGAATGATCAGTTAAGGAAAAGAAGAAATTATGGCATTAAAGAAATTGCAACACTGTTAAGGCTTACACTCGAGAAAAAGCGTTGGGCCTCTTTGAAGGTTGAGGTTGCATCCGCTAGATCGGCTTCATAGACTCCGATAAAGCAACTCTAAAAGGGATCGTCTTCACTCGGGACTCTTCCTAACTCGGGCATCTTTAGGTTCTGATCATCCCTGATAGTGTTCTCGGAGTAGGCCGGAAGCGACGGGGAATGACCTGCTGTCACGACCTCGGGGAGATCACCCGAGGCACTCTATTCAGGCAGAGGAGCTTCAAATCTTGCTTCTTTTGGGGTACTACCAGAAGTTTGGGAAGTGGTCACAACATCGGGAAATGGAGGGCCTTCGCCCATATTTTATTTCGAAGTCCCTTCTTGATGGCCAGGGACTTCGATCTCAACGGGCTTAACAGCCTTGGTAGGTTTTTTGGTTCGAGCAACCAAAGTTGAACCCTCCACCTCGTCGCCTTCATCGTCCATGAGATGGGGGACTGAGTCAATAGCCACATTAATGAAGACGCTTTTCCTGCGCTTCAGAGCTAGCTCTATTTTGTTTTGGGTGTCCTCGCTCTTCGAGGGCCTTTTTCTTTTGTTATCCTTTTTCGGCTTTGAAGCCGAAGGTTCAACGCCCTCCCTGAGAGGGGGCGGCCTCATCTCGGAGAACTCACCAATGCCTGTCACAGAAAAGTTAAGTTATAAAAAGAGGGGCATTCTTAATAAGAAAGGAAATATTGAAACACGAACCATGGTGTTTTGCTTCCCACTTGCCCTTCGACAAGTCCCGCCACTTAAGTTTGTCATATGACGAAGTAGCAGCTAGTTTATGAACCTAGTCCTCGAGGTCGAGGAACGCATTAGGCATCCACAGGATCGTTGCCGAAAGAGGAAAAGAGTATTATGTGAAGTTTAGCAAAAATTTTGGAAAAAACTAAAGGAAATAATTCCACTCACGTTCGAAGTTCCATTCTTCAGGGAACGACATGTGCTCCTCGGGAATGACATCGATGGTCCTCACCCGGATGAATCAGCTCATCCAGCCTCAATCCTTGTCTTCGTCATTACTGGCAAAGAAAGACTTGGTTGTTCGGTGTTGAAGTCTGATCAAACCTCGGAAAAGCTGAGGTCCATATAAGCGGATGAGATGGCTGAGGGTGAACTCGAGCCCGACCTTTTCAATGAAGAACCTCATCATCATTACTATCCGCCAAAAGGACGGATGAATCTGGCCCAAGGTAACTTGATATCTTCGGTAGAATTCAAACACGAGCGGATCGAGAGGACCCAACGTAAAGGGATAAGTGTACACACTTAGGAACCCCTCTACGTAGGTTGTGATGTCCTCTTCTCGAGAAGGTATCTGCAGCACGACCTTCTCTCACCAACCACACTCTCTTCTCACAGCATCGAGGTGTTTCTTCGTAATCGAGCTTATGTATCTTGAGGCATGCTCACGACGGCCGGGGACGTCGGGAGGATTGTCGACCGTAAAGTCCTTTTTTAAAGAAAAACTGCTCGGTACAATCTCATGGAGCGCCGGCAGTCTGCCACCGGCTGGACGAGAAGTAGAAGAGGAGGTTCCTTCTTTCTGAGGAACAGACTTGGAAGTTTTTTCCATTGATTTTGAAAAGAAGAATGAAGAAGTTGGTAAATAGTAAAGGTTTTGAAGTTGGTAAGGTGAAAGAGCTGGTGGCGAAGGGGAAGTTAGAGAAGAAAAGAGGCGTTTCAAATAAAAGCAAAAGTTCTTTATGAGAAGTGTAAACGAGTATACATAGAGAAAATCGGTGACTGTTCATTAACACTGATGGCCGACCGGCTCTGACAAGCATTTAATGATTTGGGGGAACCGATGGGACGCTTCGGTCGTTTCAACGCTTGCGTCATGGGAATGATGTCACCGTTGGGGACTTCGGAAACTCAAGAATTCAAATCGTTTCTTTTCATTTCATTCTAAGAAACGCGGGGACTATCTGTACACGGTCGAAATCAGGAAGCCCGATTTCGTATGCTCGAGGACAGAAGTTCATGGAAGGTCGAGCCCGTGCTCGAAGGTACAGTAAAAGGCTCGAGGGCCTAAATGCTCGATGAGCATCGAAAACCGATACGACCGATGACAAATAATGCCGTTGTGAGTTTGTTACGGAAAGGACAAGATTCTCGCCACGTCCCAAAATATCATGGCGTAAATCCCGGGATAGATTTGTACGAATTAGTACAAATCCGTACTAGGTTGTTATACAGTTATACCGATAAAATTCCTTACTGTAAATAGAAATATACCATATTTAGGATTTTCCCTCATATATAAAGGGGACCCCAATCATTTGTAAAGACAATCTGATCATTGGCAAAGAATACACTATCTTACTTTTCTCGTTTACTGCTCTTCAAAATCATTCTTTAGCTTTATTACACTTACTTTACTGTTCTTGCTTTATTGCTCCTAGCTCACCTCGAGGTCATCGAGCTCGAGGTCTCTACTGCTCCAACAACACCGGTTTAGTTATCAATTCTTCTCATTCATACTCTACATTACTTGTTTATTAATTAATATTAGACTAGATCACATATCTATAAAACCACAAATCAAATTTAATTGTTCCTCGTATTTTCGAGGTAAACATACATGTCCTTAAATCATGGAAATTCTTGCGCGCGTTAAAAATCTGAATTTGGAGGTTTAAGGGATATTTCTTCCGTCTCTGAGTAAAATCCCACTTGGGTAAACTGGCATAAAGTGTCAAATTATTCCAAGTTCAAGAGGAGAAATCAGTTCCAAAGAGAAAAGCTAAACCAAGGATGCCAATGTGATTAATTCTCTTTTTTTCTAAGTTTGTTGGATTTTCACCATTTAATTTTAATTACTCCAGTATTATTGTAAAAACTGAAATAGATGTTTAATTTTCTGCAGGTTTAAATTGCAGAAGTAAAAGAACAGGATAATAGAAATGATGCAAGTATGCAGCTGGAGGGAATGGAAAGCAGAAACAAAAATTACTTTGATGCATTTGTTTTAGATTTTGGAAAGACTGACTGTGCAAACTTAATGTTCGAGGCTTCTGAGAAATATTTTTTTGATCTGTTTTGCATAAAAAGTTGACCTTTTAAATATTTTCAACCTTGGTTTTTGAAATCTTCCAACAACTCAAATGTTAATGCAATTTATGTTCCAAATGATGGAAAGTTAAATATTAGCAAGATGGTTGAGTTCTTTATAAGTTCAACCACTCAGTTTAATATGATTTGTTTTTATCTCTTACATTTTTCTTAATTTGCCTCATGCAAGAAGATAATACTAATATATCAAGACTAGCTTTTCGTATACTATAGTCTATAGGTGATTTAGCGTATCAACTATTGGTTTTTTATTGTTATCTTAGTCATTACTGTTAGGACTGAAAAAATCAGGTATCATGCGGAAGCTAGCAAAGCAAACCTTGAACGACATCAGACAACAAATGAGAAATCTACCAAAAAAGACACAAAAATTTAACGTGGTTCAGTCAATTGACCTACGTCCACGGCGGAGATGAGCAGTCCACTATAATAAAATAGAGTACAAAATAACGAGAGAACAACCTCACGAAGAGGCAAACACAAGTGACACACTAACACTTGTCCCGTAAAGTTCTTCCCCTAAACACGATTCTCAAACACCATATGGCTACATTGTGGATGCTACTGAATGAGAAGGAAGGATCCTTAATTTATAGAGATCCAAACTTTTTCCTAAAAGAAAAAGGACTAGCCAAACGTGGAGGAATTATAATTTCCTTCTACAAAAAGGAAAACCCAGTTATAGTAAGTATGTTGTCCTTTCCTTCAAGAAATAGGAAAACCAAACATGGTTAGAAAATTTGGACAACCCTTAATAATTCTCCCCCGTGGCCTGAATTTTCTGACAAAATAAATCTGATCCACCTTCTTCACATAGCCTTCAATATGTCGCATCTCCATCTCCACCACAAAGTTTGTCTCAACGAGAGTAGCACTCCGGTCAAATTTCTCAGACAAAATCATGATTATTGTCAAATAGGTTGCGGCTAGAACTAAACCCGCCAAGATGAACCTGTCTTGAACCTTGCTCTGATACCACTGTGTAACGACCCGGTCGGTCGTTCCGTGAGATTAGCCCTGTTTTTCCTGTTTCAGCTTTTTCATGTGTTAATTAACTTAATTATGATGTGTTGGGCCGGTTGGTTCGGGTTGAGAGTGGTCATGGCGAGAAATGAGACACTTAGTCTCTTAAGTTGGCCTTATGGTTAGAAAATTCAAAAGTTGACTATTGGGTAAACAACCTCGGAATGTAGATTTTATGGCTCGGATAGCTTCGTTAGGTGATTTGGGACTTAGGAGTGTGTTCGGAATGTAGTTTTGATGTCCGGTGTAGAATTAGGCTTGAATTGGCGAAAGTTAGTTTTTGGAGATTTTCGATCGACAGTGAAAAATAGGCTATCAGGGTCAGAATGGAAATCTAGAAGTTGGAGCACGTTCGTAATGTCATTTTGGATATGTGTGCAAAATTTCAGGTCAATCAGAGGTGTTTTGGATGGTTTCGGCATCCTTGGTGGAATTTAGAAATTTCAAAGTTCATAGGCTTGAATTTGATGTGATTTTGGTGTTTTTGCGTTGTTTTTGGTGTTTCGAAAGCTCGATTAAGTATGAATGAGGTTATGGGATGTGTTGGTATGTTTGGTTGGGGTCCCGAGGGGCTCGGGATTGATTTCAGATGGTTAGCGGAGATTTGGACTTGGAAAAATACAGCAAAGCTGCTGTTGGTGCCAGTTTACTGGTGTGTCCGCGCCTGCGGATTGGGGACCGCAGGTGCGATAGTCGCAGAAGCGGGGGGCGACCGCAAAAGTGGAGTAGGTCGCAAAAGCGGAGTGTTTGATCGCACCTGCGGGCTCGGAGGTGCGAGACTTGGGGCGCATGTGCAGAATCTGGGGAGTTAGTGAGAGTCGCAGGTGCGGCACCTTGACCGCAAGTGCGGTCTCGCAAGCGCGTGAAATTGGCCACAGGTGCGGAACTCCTGGGCAGAGCATATAAGTTCCAGTCTTCGCGAATTTTTTCATATTTCACCATTTTAAAGATGGGTTTGGAGCTTTTTGAGGGATTTTGAAGATAGATTCAAGGGGAACTCATTGAGGTAACATTTTTGAACCTAATACTCGATTCTATGTTGATATTTGACTGATTAATCATGAAATTTGTGGGATTTAATGGTGTAATTGAGGGGTTAGGGCTTGGAAACTTGAGACTTTGATTTAAGGATTTGAGGGGTCATTTACAGTCAGATTTTGACGTATTTGGTACGTATGGACTCGTGGGAGTGTAAGGGTTCTAGTTTTGTGATTTGTGTCGAGTTCCGAGACGTGGGCCCGAGGGCAGGGTTTGGCCGAATTTGAGATTTGTGATGTAATTTGATAATTTTGATGTGGGCTTCGCTTCTTTAGCATATACTAATGATATAGTGCTGATTTTGGTTAGATTCTGGGCGATTTGTGGCCTAGTCGAGCAGTAAGGGCATTGTGGAGTAGAATTTTGGCTTGATTGAGGTAAGTAACGTTTCCAAACTTGGTTCTGAGGGTTCGAAACCCCGAGCTAAAAGATTTATGACTATAATTGAGGTGACACACATGCCAAGTGACTGGTGTGCGGGCATGCACCGAGTATTTGTGGCCTGACTCATCCCATGGCATTGTCTAGTAGCTTTTACTGATCAATATCCGCACTTCTATTAATGTAGTAATTGTGAACCTGTTAGAAATCATGTTAAGTATAAATGCTAGGCTTCACGCCGAAAATGCTGAGACCCGAGTGGTCGTATATTACTGTCTCATTTTGTGATTATTTGATTTCATATGCTCAGTCCTGTTATAGCATATCACTTCATACCTCAGTCTCAATATTGTTAATTATATGCATACTTATCATTGTTTCGGGCTGATGGAGGCATCTGTGATCCATGTGAGTGAGACTCGAGAGTAATGGCTGAGTGAGACCGAGAGCCTGTAATTGAGACAGTTATGAGATCGGACTGCACATTGCAACGATACTTAATTCATGCTTTCATTGGCTTGATATAGCGCTTGGGCCACTAGGGCCCCTCCAGAGTCTTTACACCTCCAGTGAGCGCATTGATGATGAAGGATGGATTTTCCCGGGGCATGAATCTTGTACGAAGCTAATGTTATGTGAGGGATGGATCTTCCCTGTACATGGATATTGTCCGAAGCTGATGTTACGAGGGATGCATCGTCCCTGGACATGGACTTTTTCCGAGTGTTGTATTCCTGAGATGGATCTTCTCCGTGGGGCTGGACTGGCTTTTTCCTCAGTACCGAGTGACTACGGTCACCGATGATTATGTACATTCCGGGATGGACCTTCCCTGGGCCTGAGAGCCATATACGGTACCGAGTGGACTGCTGTGTGAGGGTTGTGAGCACTATGTGCCTTTTCACGCTGTGACATGTTGGCATGCAGAGCATATAGAGGTATATCTAGCATATTCTGTTGTTATTTTCTGATAAACTGTGAACATGCCTAAATTTTGTACACTAATGATTTAATTATTGAGGTTTAGTCCGTCACTACCTCTCAGCCCATAGTTTTCGTTACTTCTGAGTTGGTGTACTCACGTTACCACCTGCACCTCGTGTGCAGATCCAGGTACATTGGGACCCGGTAGTGGTTGCTGAGCGGCTGCCAGAGTTCTTTCGGAGTCATCGAGGTAGCAACCAGCGATCGTAGCCTCGCCTTCTCCTTCTCTATCTTCCTGTTGCACTTTTATTATTTCAGATTATGTAGTCCAGTTTGTATTTTGACATTCTTACATTGTAGCAGCTTATGAATCGGTGACACTAGGTCTGGGATCGGGGTTCTTTTATTCATGTTATTAATAATGTCCAAATCTTAGATGCTTTATAAAAGTGAGACTCTTGTTGTAAATATGGTGATTTTACTGAAAATAACTTTTAGTAAGTGAATAGCGTGGCTTTCCTGATTTCACGATAGGCGCCATCACGATCCCTAAGGTTGGGAATTTGGGTCGTGACAAGTTGGTATCAGAGCTCAAGATTAAATAGGTCTCACCAGTCATGAGCAGGTTTAGTAGAGTCTTGCGGATCGGTACGGAGACGTCTGTACTTATCTTCGAGAGGCTGCAGAACCTTTAGGAAAAATCCCACATTCTTGAACTCTCGTCGTGCTAATCCATTAATTCAACCTGAAGCATAATTCTTTGAACTCCTTTCATGTATTCGAACACGCACGTGAGCGCTCGGTATCAGCTGGTGCATCGATGGCTTATGACTTCCATGAATGTGATGTGATTTTAGCATGTTTGGGGCCAGTCAAGAGGACTTAAGGCCGGATTTTTATCTGTGGCTTGAGTGCCGATATTTCATTTGTGTGAGCACATGTATATGGGGACTTATATATCCGTTGGTGTCCATATTGACGAGACTTGGTTACTAGATGACTATGTGGTGAGTGTGATTTGAGGGTGAAATGTGTTTATATTGCTTGATTGTGACAAAAATGGATTGGTTGGATATGTAGCAAGAACTATTGAGTGTTTGACTTCTGTCTGGAGTTGGTATATGGCCTCGAGTCGTGGGTGTGTGGGAAGACCTCTTATGTTATTTTGTAGCAAGTTCTCTTTTACCAGTAATTGATATATGTTGAGTTTAGATCACTTGTGGGAGTTGGCACGGCTATTGCAATGGTCAATGCGAGGTTGGAGATGATTTGGGATGCTTAATGGTTTGAGTTATGTATGAGCTTATGAAGGATTTAGTTGAATCCTACTACGGTATGGTAGCAGTGATAGCGTATGGGCATTGTGAGTTATTATTTTTTTTATCTATGGCTTTGAGCCAAGTCGGGGAGTCTGCTAATGATTAGTTGGTTGCTCGATTATGTGCTGTATTGGTTTCAGTTTGGGGTATACTGGTGGATCAGTTATGACCTGCAGAGGTGGAGTTTGAGAATGACTCGAGTAATTCTGGATACAGGTTGTACTATACTCTATGGGGATATGAGTCTTATTGCATGATTGAGTTGTTATTTGTAAAGGAAGTAGTGTGCGTAAAGTATGAATTTGCTTGGTTGCCTAGGGGTGTGGGTTACTCCCTTGGGTGTTGGTGTGGTAATGGGGTATAGGTCGTTCAATTTGCTTTATCAGTTTAATCGAGATTTGTGTAGAGTGGATGGCTCTCAATAATGGATCTGATAGGTTCAAGGTTATACGTAACAATTGGGAATCTTCAGGATGTGTCTTTGGCTAGAAATTGAGGTCTACATTGGAGGGTGTCGATACTGGTGAAATTTCTACATTATCGTGTATTCTTCATATCAGTATCAGGACGGTGAAGGTATTGGCGTTAGATTCGCAGGAAGTCTCTTCAAGGTAAGTATTTTGAATGTGGTGCTTCTAGGGATATTTGAGAGAGTATTTAGCGGCTTATGAGCTTTAGACTATATGGTCTTATGCTTTGGTCTCGTGTGGTGAGTCTAGGTTGAGAATTGCAGTATTATGACAAGGAGAATTATCAATTCGAGGGTAAGTCAGAAGGAACTTAGATAAATAGGACAACTTTGTAGTGGGTCGGATCGACATGGTAAGGGATATGATTAGTTCTTTGGGTGCTTATGAGGAAATGAGTTTCTACATGTGTTTCCTATCAATGCCCTCTTGGGCGTTGGTGACCTGCGTAGCGTGGTTGAGTTAGAATCATTCAGTTCTGAAGGTTTGGTGTGGTACAAATGTGATTCCGTAGTTCCTGATAGTTTCTACCACGGTTAGAGATGTGTATTTTCTACTGGCATGAGGAGCATGAGAGGTATAGTTATTTTGCTTCTAGATGGGATCAAATGTAAGTTCTTGGCTAGTTGGGTACGTAGTTGCTTGTGTCTCAGAAGGGGTAATGAAGTTTCCATATTTATCATAAGATGGTATGGCGTTGTACGTTGTGTAGAGTCGAGATTTTCATGTGTGAGTTCACGGTTCATCTCTAGAAGGAAGGTCGAAATTCTTAGGCAGCATTGGTAGTTTCGGATGACTAAGTATATAATATCTATCGGTGGCTTGAAGTATTTCATGTATACCAGCGTTTCGATGAGATCATTCATTGTGGTGGAGTTATGTGGAGGTATGATCCTCGGTGTCAGATTCGTGTGGTTTGGTTTTACGATGAGCATGGAGTTGAGATGTTAATTGTTAATGGCAGAATAGTCCTCTCGTATGAATCTTTTCTATGATTTGAGTTCGTGGGATATTACTATTGAGTGCATGAGCTACACAGGTTATTGCTTTGGATTGTATTGATGCGTCATGTCATCAAAGTGGTCGTGTTGGACAAGAAAAGGTCATTGGGCCTAGAATGAATACTACCAGAGTTGGCTACAACATGGTTGGAAGGATGATATCGAAAGTTAGCTTAGAAGTCTGCTATAGTTTCTGTCTGAGAAAGGGGGGAGCTCCATGACTGGCTGATCAAACGAATGGTTTCTAGTTCTACGTGTTTCGTTCATCATCGGCAGTATATGAAAGTGTTAGAGCGAGACATTCTTGATAAGTGGTTATGTACCGGTATTGGGTTGTTTTGAGCAACTAATGTGATTAGGAGTTATCGCTATGAGTGTTTGAGTCATGCGGTATATTATGTGATTACATCTGGGTTACGGATATTACTTGACACAACATGTTCAAACACATTCAGTTTGTAGTGTGGAATTTTGATCTCGTAAATTATTTCAGAAGTGGGAAAAATTGGTTCTAAGGTTTATGGGTCAAGTTGGATTGCGAAATTTCGATTGTGTTGTGCTATTGGACCTATATGGGATAGGGTGACGTGGGATCACCCCCGATTATGTGCATGGTAGGCTTCACGGCATTTTGGTTGTGTTTGGAACAAAACTAGGCACGTTTGAGGACGAACGTATGTTTACGTGGGGGAGAATGTAACGACCCGGTCGGTCGTTCCATGAGATTAGCCCCGTTTTCCATGTTTCAGCTTTTTCTTGTGTTAATTAACTTAATTATGATGTGTTAGTCCGGTTGGTTCGGGTTCAGAGTGGTCATGGTGAGAAATGAGACACATAGTCTCTTAAGTTAGCCTTATAGTTAGAAAAGTCAATCAGAAGTTGACTATTGGGTAAACGACCTCGGAATGTAGATTTTATGGCTCAGATAGCGTCGTTAGGTGATTTGGGAATCAGGGGTGTGTTCGGAATGTGGTTTTGATGTCCAGTGTAGAATTAGGCTTGAATTGGCGAAAGTTAGTTTTTGGCGATTTTCGGCCGGCAGTGGAAAATAGGCTATCGGGGTCGGAATGAAATTCCGGAAGTTGGAGCAGGTTCGTAATGTCATTTTGATATGTGTGCAAAATTTCAGGTCAATCAGAGGTGTTTTGGATGGTTTCGGCATCCTTGGTGGAATTTAGAAATTTCAAAGTTCATAGGCTTGAATTTGATGTGATTTTGGTATTTTTGCGTTATTTTCGGTGTTTCGAAGGCTAGACTAAGTTTGAATGAGGTTATGGGATGTGTTGGTATGTTTTTTTGGGGTCCCGAGGGGCTTGGGATTGATTTCGGATGGTTAGCGGAGATTTGGACTTGAAAAAATGTAGCAAAGCTGCTGCTGGTGCCAGTTTACTGGTGTGTCCGCACCTGCGGATGGGGGACTGCAGGCACGATAGTCGCAGGAGCGGGAGGCGACCGCAGAAGCGGAGAAGGTCGCATAAGCGGAGTGTTTGACCGCACCTATGGGCTCGCAGGTGCGAGGCCTGGGGCGCAGGTGTGGAATCTGGGGAGTTAGTGAGAGTCGCAGGTGCGGCGCCTTGACCGCAGGTGCGGTCCCGCAGAAATGGGCCGTAGGTGCGGAACCCCTAGGTAGAGCATATAAATACCATCCTTTGCGAATTTTATCATATTTCACCATATTTGAAGACGGGTTTGGAGCTTTTTTTGGGATTTTGGAAAGGGATTCAAAGGGAACTCATTGAGGTAACATTTTTGAACGTAATACTCGATTCTATGTTGATATTTGACTGATTAATCATGAAATTTGTGGGATTTAATGGTGTAATTGAGGTTTAGGGCTTGGAAATTTGAGACTTTGATTTAAGGATTTGAGGGGTCATTTGCTGTAACGACCCGACCGGTCGTTCTGCGTTATCGGATCCCGTTCCCCTAAATGGAACTTCCCATAGCGGCTTATCGTGATTTATGACTTGCGGGGACGGGTGGTTCGGGATTCGGAAGCGTTTAGAGTGGTATAGGAACACTTGGTTCCTTAAGGTTGGCCTTTAAGGCCAAGTTTGACTTCGGTCAACATCTTGAGTAAACGACCTCAGAATCGAGTTTCGATGGTTCCGGTAGCTTCGTATGATGATTTCGGACTCGGGCGTATGTTCGGAATGGACTTTGGATGACCCGGAGGCGTTTCGGCGCCCAATATCGAATTTGAGTTTCCTTAAGTTTGAAATTTGGTTTGGAACGTGTTTTTGTGTTATCGAGGTCCGAATGGAATTCCAAGATCGGGACTAGTTCCGTTATGTCAATTATGAATTGCCTACAAAATTTGATGTCATTCCGAGTAGTATAGGTCGGTTCAGCGCATTGTTAGCGAATTCAAGAAAACTTAAAGTTCCTAAGTTTGGTTCTAGGGGTTTTGAGGTATGATTTTGAGTTTTAGCGTTGTTGCGGGTGTTCCGAAGGCTCGAGCGAGTCCGTATTATGATTTGGAACTTGTTGATATATTTTGACGGGGGCTCGAGTGGGCCCAGGTGCCTCTTAGGCACCAAACGAGGCCAAAACTAGCTGAAGCAGTTGCTGGTGCACCTGATCTGGTGTGACCGCAGGTGCGGTTGCCCAGTCGCAGGTGCGAGACCGCTCCTGCGGTCCCAGCCTCTCAGGTGCGACCCCCAGGTGGGCTGCCCAATTCTCGCAGGTGCGGGCCATCCCCGCAGGGGCGGAGCCGCAGTTGCGGACTCCTGCCCGCAGGTGCGAGCTATTGCTCACAGGTGCGGTCCTTGAGCCGCAGGTAAGGAACTACTGAAGGCAGTGTGTTCTTTTAAACACGGGAAATATTCATTTTCTCCATTTTTCTTCCACCATTGTCGACTTAGGGAGCTTGGGAAAGGGCCAATCCACCTAGCTACTGAAAGGTAAGTGATTTCTACTCTATTATTAGTTTCATACATGAAATCCTAGGTAGATTAACCTCCTAATTAGTGAAAAATCAGGGGTTAGAGTAAAAACCTAGGTTTTATGGAAAATGGGAGAATTACCAAGAAATTTGCCATGGAATCATACAAAAACTATATATTAATGATCCTTAGGTTATGGGTAAGTGTTTCCTTCGAAAATTTCCGGAATCCGAGCACGTGGGCTCGGGGGTGTATTTTGAGATATTGCAAAATAGGCTAAATTGGTTAATTAAATAGGGAAATTCCATACTTTTGAGCATAAATTGATGTATTTATGTAAATTTGGCTAGTTACGAGACCTTGGGTGACGAGTTTGGAGTTTCGGGCGCATTCTTGACCCGGAAAGTAGGTTCGACACGAGGTGAGTCTCCTTTCTAACCTTGTAAGAGGGAATTGTCCCCATAAGTGATTATAAATAATTGCATGTCCTTATTTGTGGGGGATACGCACGCACGAAGTGACGAGAGTATGTGCGTAGCTACTATTATGTTATGTTGGGTAGTTCTAGGACTCACAAGCATGCTTTTATGTGCCTTACATGTGTACCTAAATGTATTTGAGTTGCATAGTATCCTTGAATTTGGTGTGAAAGTATTATGAAGTTATGTTCAAAAATCATATTGCTTAAGTTCTTGCTTTTACGTGCAATCTCTGTTAAATCCCTAAATGTTGAAAAATTATGTGTATTTATTCGGCACCCGCGTCGCATGTATGATTCGTGAGCGGGTTAGCCCTAATATTATGTCAACCGCATCGCATGTTCGATTCGCGAGCGGGGTAATAGATGCATCTATAGTTCGAGCCGTTCGACCCTCAGCAGTGCACATTTATTTTCGTGACGCTTCGGCCGTACGCTTTCGGTCTATTATGTGCTATATACTTTAATGGAAGTTTGTTGAAAAATTATAAACTGTTTAATGTGAAAAAGGGAATTTAGTATATTATATGCTAGTGAAATTTGACATGCAAAGGTAATTACAACTATACTTGATATTTTATGACTTTGTGATTACTACGACTGTTATGCCTGCCTAGTTTATGTTATATAGAAATGTTGACCCTAGTAAGTATCACGTCTACTTCTCGTCACTACTTCTTCGAGATTAGGCAGGATACTCACTGGGTACATATCTGTTTATGTACTCATGCTACGCTTTTATACTTAATTGTACAGGCTCCGAGGCAGGTGCATCTGGGCATTTATCCGGAGCTCGGCCCTGACGTATACTTGGCGTGGACTTCTCGGTGAGATGCTTTCCCTGACGTATCTCTCTGGAAGCACCTTGGAGTTCCTCTTTTCTTTTGCTATGTCTGTATTATTTTTCTTCAGACGGTAGGGCAAACTTGTATTTTCTTTTGGATACTCGTTTCTATTAGATGCCCGTAGACCTGTGACGCCAGTTCCTGGCATGCCCACGTAGTGAATATTCTATTCTTTTGGGTTGTACCTATCGGTGGTGTTTACTATATTTGTTGCTCACTTTTGGTCGTCTAAGTCACTAATTTACTTCGAATTTATGCTTTGAAATAAAAAGCTCTTAAGTATGGTGAATTATTTATAAATTAAAAAGGGATCACTAGTAAATTAAGGTTGGCTTGCCTGACATCGAAGTTGGGCGCCATCGCGACCTAAATTGGGATTTGGGTCGTGACATTTGCAGTCAGATATTGATATATTTGGTATGTATGGACTCGTGGGAGTGTAAGGTTTCTAGTTTTCTTATTTGTGTTGAGTTCCGAGACGTTGGTCCGGGGGCCGGGTTTGGCCGAATTCGGGATTTGTGATGTAATTTGATAATTTTGATGTGGGCTTCGCTTCTTTAGCATATACTAATGATATAGTGCTGATTTTGGTTAGATTCGGGGCGATTCGTGACCGAGTCGAGAAACAAGGGCATTGCGGAGTAGAGTTTTGGCTTGATTGAGGTAAGTAACTATCCAAACTTGGTTCTGAGGGTTCGAAACACCGAGCTAAATGATTTATGACTATAATTGAGGTGACGCGCATGCCAAGTGACGGGCGTGTGGGTGTGCATCGAGTATTTGTGGCCTGGCTCATCCCATGGCATTGTCTAGTAGCTATTACTGATCGATATCTGCACTTCTATTAATGTAGTAATTGTGAACTTGTTAGAAATCATGTTAAGTATAAATGCTAAGCTTCACGCCGAAAATGCTGAGACCCGAGTGGTCGTATATTACTGTCTTATTTTGTGATTATTTGATTTCATATACTCAGTCATGTTATAGCATATCACTTCATACTCAGTTTCAGTATTGTTAATTATATGCATACTTATCATTGTTTCGGGCTGATGGAGGCATCTGTGATCCATGTGAGTGAGACTGGAGAGTAATGACTGAGTGAGGCCGAGTGCCTATTATTGAGACAGTTATGAGATCGGACTGCACACCGCAATGATACTTAAATCATGCCTTCATTGGCTTGATATAGCGCTTGGGCCACTAGGGCCCCTCCGGAGTCTTTACACCCCTAGTGAGCGCATTGGTGATGAGGGATGGATTTTCTCTAGGCATGGATCTTGTCCGAAGTTGATGTTATGTGAGGGATGGATCTTCCCTGGACATGGACCATGTCCAAAGCTGATGTTACGAGGGATGGATCTTCCCTAGACGTGGATTTTGTCCGAGTGTTGTATTCCGGAGATGGATCTTCTCCGTGGGGCTGGACTGGCCTTTTCCTCAGTACCGAGTGACTACGGTCACCGACGATTATGTACATTACGGGATGGAACTTCCCTGGGTCTGAGAGCCATATACGGTACTGAGTGAACTGCCGTGTGTGGGTTATGAGCACTATGCGCATTTTCACGCTGTGACATGTTGGCATGCAGAGCATATTGAGGTATATGTAGCATATTCTGTTGTTTTTTTTGATAAACTGTGAATATGCCTAAATTTTGTACGCTGATGATTTAATTGTCACGGTTTAGTCCGTCACTACCTCTCATCCCATAGTTTGGGTTCGTTACTTCTGAGTTGGTGTACTCACGTTACCACCTGCACCTTGTGTGCAGATCCAGGTATATCGGGACCCGGTATTGGTTGCTGAGTGACTGTCAAAGTTTCTTTCGGAGTTGTCGAGGTAGCAGCCGGCGATCGCAGCCTCACCTTCTCCTTCTCTATCTTCCTATTGCACTTTTATTATTTCAGGCTATGTTGTCCAGTTTGTATTTTGACATTCTTATGTTGTAGCAGCTCATGACTCGGTGACACTAGATCTGGGATCGGGGTTCTTTTATTAATGTTATTAATGATGTCCAAATCTTAGATGCTTTATAAAAGCGAGACTCTTGTTGTAAATGTGGTGATTTTCTTGAAAATGACTTTTAATAATTGAAACGCGTAGCTTGCCTGATTTCACGATAGGCGCCGTCACGATCCCTAAGGTTGGGAATTTGGGTCGTGACAAGTTGGTATCAGAGCTCAATGTTAAATAGGTCTCACCAGTCATGAGAAGGTTTAGTAGAGTCTTGAGGATCGGTACATAGACGTCTGTACTTATGTTCGAGAGGCTGCATAACCTTTAGGAAAAATCCCACATTCTTGAACTCTTGTCGTGCGAACCCGTTAATTCAACCTGAAGCATAATTCTTTGAACTCCTTTCATGTATTCGAACACGCACGTGAGCGCTCGGTATCAGCTGTGCATCGATGGCTTGTTACTTCCATGAATGAGATGTGATTTTAGCATGTTTGGGGCCAGTCAAGAGGACTTGAGGCCGGATTTTGTCTGTGGCTTGAGTGCCGAGATTTCATTTGTGTGAGCACATGTATTTGGGGACTTATATATCTGTTGGTGTCCTTATTGACGAGACTTGGTGACTAGATGACTATGTGGTGAGTTTGATTTGAGGGTGAGATGTGTTTATATTTCTTGATTGTGACAAAAAGGGATTGGTTGGATATGTAGCAAGAACTGTTGAGTGTTTGACTTCTGTCTAGAGTTGGCATATGGCCTCGAGTCGTGAGTGTATGGGAAGACCTCTTATGTTGCTTTGTAGCAAGTTCTCTTTTACCAGTAATTGATATATGTTGAAATTTGAGTTTAGATCACTTGTGGGAGTTGGCATGGCTATTGCAATGGTGAATGCGAGGTTGGAGATGATTTGGGATGCTTAATGGTTTGAGTTATGTGTGAGCTTATGAAGGATTTAGTTGAATCCCACTACGGTATTGTGGCAGTGATAGCGTATGGGCATTGTGAGTTACTGTTTGTTTTGATCTATGACTTTGAGCCAAGTGGGGGAGTCTTCTAATGATTAGTTAGTTGCCCGATTATGTGCTGTATTGGTTTCAGTTTGGTGTATACTGGTGGATCAGTTATGACCTGCAGAGGTGGAGTTTGTGAATGACTCGAGTAATTCTGGATACAGGTTGTATTATACTCTATGGGGATATGAGTCTTATTGCATGATTGAGTTGTTATTTGTAAAGGAAGTAGTGCGCGTAAAGTAGGAATTTGCTTGGTTGCCTACGGGTGTGGGTTACTCCCTTGGGTGTTGGAGTGGTAATGAGGTACATGTCGTTCGATTTACTTGATCAGGTTAATCGAGATTTGTGTAGAGTGGATGACTCTCGAGATTGGATCTGATGGGTTCAAGTTTATACGTAACAATTGGGAATCTTCAGGATGTGTATTTGGCTAGAAACTGAGGTCTACATTGGAGGGTGTCGATACTGGTGACATTTCTCCATTATCGTGTATTCTTCATGTCAGTATTAGGAAGGTGAAGGTAATGGCATTAGATTCGCAGGAAGTCTCTTCGGGGTAAGTATTTTGAATGTGGTGCTTCTAGGGATATTTGAGAGAGTATTTAGCGGCTTATTAGATTTAGACTATATGGTCTTATGCTTTGGTCTCGTGTGGTGAGTCTAGGTTGAGAATTGCAGTATTATGACAAGGAGAATTATCAATTCGATGGTAAGTCACAAGGAACTTAGATAAACAGGACAACTTTGTAGTGGGTCGGATCGGCATGGTAAGGGATATGATTAGTTCTTTGGGTGCTTATGAGGCAATGAGTTTCTACATTTTCCTAGCAATGCTCTTGGGTGTTGGTGACCTGCATATATCACACCTCCTTTTTCCACTACCCCGATGATTAATGAAGGGTAGAGAGGGAGTTTTTCCACTTTAAGTGACATTATTCGGATTTGGGATTTATTTTAGTTTTCAGAGTCGCCACCCGGATTTTTACGGTGCTCCGGGACACCGTTTTATTTTTAAAATCTGAAACCGAGGAAATTTAGACTCTGTTTTAAGTTGTCTGCGCACCAGAAATCCGAGTAAGGAATTCTGTTAACACGGGATAAGGTGTTAGGCATTCCCGAGTTCCGTGGTTCTAGCACGGTCGCTTAACTATTAATATTCAGCCTAAATTATCTGATTATTTATATATTTTAAACCTATTGTGCTTTTTATCCTTCTTCTTTTTTTCCGCTTTTTAATATTTATGGATTTATCTTGAAACAAGTCACGATGGCGTGCACTTGTTTGTTTTTGGACATATTGTAACCGTGCCACATGAAATGCACCCACGATTACAACATGTTATTTTTTATTATTGTTTGAAGTTGGAGTCGGGGACATGAGTTGCCGCACCCGAGTGTGGATTACATAATCATGACTATGGTCATGATAGTTAAAATGCTTATTTGAAGCAATTGTCGATTATTCTCTAATCTTTGTAATTTTAGTCCAAAAGAGGTATTTTTGGACTAAAGGATAGATATGTATTAAAAATCATCTAAGATTANTACGCTTATAAGCATACAAACACCCTATTTACTGTTTTTCGGCCTTGAATTGGTAAGCTAGAACTATCTATTGTTCTTTGTGAGGACTTTGTAATCTTGAAAAAATAGCAGGGCATAAACTGGTTTTATCAGTTCATACTTTGCAGTTTCTGCCCATTCTTATATAGCCTAAACACAGATCTAAAATCGGGATGTGTACATACTTTTAAGGTACCAATATTCATGTATGTATCTAAAAAAGAATTCAAAGAATGTGAGATAAGTTAGAAATATTTTGGATTGCCAATTTCTATTTATATTGAAAGTTACTGAAACTGAAATAACATGATTCCAAAATTCTAGCAGATGTTTACAGGGAGATTTTCATATAGATTACCTAGGATATAAATTCATACTTTTAGTTGAACGTCTACTTACTTCTTAAAGCAGATAACTCTAATCCTTGGGCCTGTCTACTCCCTCATGGCCTGATAGCCTAAGGAGTTAAATTTGATTAAAGCCTTAGTGGGCTGTTTCATCAAACTGGCCCAATTCTGGATTTAGCAGAAAAGAGTAAGAAACCTAAAATAATAGTATACAGTATCCAGTCCATATTGGCAACAAAAAAATACAAAAAAAATTATGTTATTACATTATCGTTTCACTATGAAATACAATTTCCTAAAAGGGAAAAACAATGATTAACAGAGTAAAACATCACTGCTTCTGCGCAAGCTGGCCTTCAGCCGCTTCGAAATCTATATTCTTCTAGCTATTTTCTTAGTCACAAAACGACTAACTTAATAGACCATTCTTTAGGCATGTTATGAGGCAACATGACCATTATTTGGTCTAGTTGAATCCTAATCATGCGATAGTGTTAAATTTTAAAGGACCTGACCTACTTTGATGTACTTTTCTTGGAATGAACCTGACCATAAAGAGGTTAGGTTCAGTTCTGAGGATGCAAACCCATCAGTCCTTTAAGTCTTTCATATTATGACCTGAATTCTCACAATGACTTAACTATTATTAGGCATTTCTTAAGGCATGATTCTGACCATTTATTGGGTTCAGATTCCTGTCTTAATACCTTTATAATAATCTAACTATTCTATTACTGTTTATGCATGATAATAGGGGGAATCTGACCCTGAAGGGGTCAGACTTTTAATCCCACAATGCCAACTAAGTCAAGTTTATATGGAGACTTGCTTAATGAGTTTCTTCAGTGACTAAGGAAACACAAATAAAGCATCTTTCAATCTAAAACTAAAATTCCAAAATTTGCTATTTGGACAGTGGCAAAAGCAGACCTTCGAATATTTATAGGATGAGTCATGCCATGAGGGAGGCTAGACTCAACCTTGATGATGCTTTGCACCACTTTGACAGAACAGGTTCCTGTCCCCTTTTTTGGGCTGAATCTGACCATAAAGGAGTCAGATTCAACTCCATAGAGGACCCTTTTTGTAACTTTCAACTCATACTTATACTATGTCTTTGAGTTTTTTAGACATGTTTTTAGAGAATGAATCTGATCATGTTAAAGGATTCAGATTCTCTTCCCTAGGAGCCTTTTGATTACCCACTTCTAAAAAAAGGGTGATTTCCAGCACCTCAGGCTACTGTTTATGCACTACTAAGGGGATGAGTTCGACTATTAAGAAGTCAGGCTCATTTACCCTAGTGTCAACTATCTAGAGACTTGCTTGTTGAGTCTCTTCAGTGACCAAAGAGACCCAGTTAAAGTATATTTCTGCCATCTTATGGGTAAAATCTTACCATAGAAGAGGTCAGATTCAACACCAAGTGTAGATTATTCTACTAATAGGCTAATACAAAACTGACATTCACTGATACTTAATGCATTCTTAACCAACTCGAAATCAAAGCAGAATAATTCTTAAGGATTTAGATACCACACACAACACATATCTGGATTCCTTAATATCACATCAACTAAACATTACTTTAGCTTTATAAACCAAGAATAAAGAAGAAGATTCAGCTTGACATAATTTCAAAAGAAAACATAGCAAGAATCAAATATTTAGCATCAAACTAACAATAAATTCTGAGTATAAATAATTTCATTTAAAGTTCATTGTTACATACCTCTTTAGAAGAGAAAATAATCAAAAGAAACCTGACCAAATAAAGGTCAGGCAGAGAGGAAAATCAGCAA
>MDKI01011095.1:0-28129 GCA_005239505.1 Nicotiana paniculata | reverse complement strand
TATATATATATATATATATATATATATATATATATATATATATATTCACATATTTATAGTTTTCTTCAATTTTTATGCAATTTTATATGTTTATAAATATAACGTAATTATATTATTTTATAAAATGTACTAAAAATTAAATACCAATGAGGCTTACGCCCCTGTGCCTCGGGGCTAACGTTTCGCTGAAACATATGTAGAACGCCTCGCCTCGCCTTACCCCCACACTTTTTAAAACACTGCACAAGTAAATTGTTGCAATTATCATAAAGAAAATGACCCGTATATCACTACAATTGTAGACATTAATAAATTCATAAATTAGATTATTGCAGGATATGACCTAATGCAATGTTTATTTTTATTTTAAGGATTAGGTATGCCTCTTTTATGCAAAATATTATTTAGTGAGATCTATTCTCTACGGACCATGTGATGCTGACAAATGAAAACTTATGAAAATGAAAATATTCGATCGTCAAAATTTATGTGTTAGTTCACCAAATGTCTGACCGGCACTATTCATTACAAGCATCTTAAATTCTTAATTAAATCAAAAGTCAAAGATAATACGATACTTTCTGCCTGATTTTAGGTTACAACGTTCAACTTTCCATATTTAGGAATTTACTTGCGTAACAATTGATTAATTACGATGACGAATATAATCTTTGTTTCATTTATGTTCAACTTTTCCAGATATGTCCTTTTCTATTATTAAAGTATATTTAGTACCATAAAAGTCATTTTTCAACAAAATATTTTTTTATGAGAAAGCCATTTATTATTGTTTCTTTACCAAAATAAGAAAACTCACTTCCCTCGTTCATGGATGGAAGGCGGTTTTCATAGAACTATATTAACTCTTAATTTCACTAGTGTTAGAACTCGAGCTATGCGCGGATAATTTGACAGAATATTCATATTATAATATTGTGATCTAATATATCATTTTATTTTAAGAAATATAAGTTGAACAATTCTATACAAAATCAAATGACACACATCATATAGTAATCAAATAAATTTATCAATAATATTTTGAATATTATTTATTTACTTAAATTTAAAGAGTGGATATAATCAGATCTGTTATATGTCGTAAATCTACTAACAATTGTAATAATTATTAT
The DNA here is from genome assembly GCA_005239505.1 of Nicotiana paniculata. Classification (NCBI taxonomy): domain Eukaryota; kingdom Viridiplantae; phylum Streptophyta; class Magnoliopsida; order Solanales; family Solanaceae; genus Nicotiana; species Nicotiana paniculata. Next base: position 26,996 of record MDKI01011095.1, on the reverse strand, counting down.
TTTTATATTAATGTTCAAAAATAAAATAAATTGAATTCTTCTTTCCGTTTGTATTTAATATGATTTTTTTTTAGTTAAAATTACTACATAATAAGTTTATTTATATCTATATTCTATAGCTTGAGCATTCTTATCATAATTTTAAGAACTTTCTAATCTCAAATTCAAATAGCTCTTACCCTTTCTTGTCTAATAGTAAGTTTTTAGTAATTTTCTTTAGTTTTGCTATTTTTTATCTGATATATTGTCTTATTACGTTTTATGTGGCTCATTAAATTGTAACTTTTTTTAATATTATAATCAACTACTATTCTTTAATATTATATAGATAATATATAATTTTTTTAATCATAAAATAAATATTTATTTTGTTTGAAAATATTGCTCGAAAACTTTATATTATTTAAATTTGTTAATAATATTTAAATAGTAGATTTAATTTATTTTCTAAACTTATAATTTATAAATATCATTATCTCTAATTTAATTTTATTATTCAATATTTTTAATTTTTGATTTTATCTATTAGACTTGAGTTACGTGGACTTATCCATACTATGACATTTCTTATCATAATATAAAAAACTTTCTCATCCAAATTTAAATAAGTTTTACCATTTTTTATATGATAAAAAATCTGAATATTATTCTTTCCTTTATTTATTCTTTAGTTTTGCTATTATATTATTCAATACCTATATTATATTATTTTCATGTGACTTTTCATTAGTTTATTTGAATTTAATATTTATTTCTACCATTCTCATTCTAATATAATATAGATAAAAATTAAAAAGTGTTTCAATAGTAACTTTGAATTTATTGTTCATATTCCGAAATATGAGTTGTACTCTTTTTCTATGATAAATCCAAACTTTTATTTTTTTTCTCTATTTTTTCTTTAGTTTTTCTATTATAATTTATATTATGCAATACCTAATATTATTACATTGTCATGTGATTTTTCATTAGCTTGTTTGAATTTAGTATTTATTTCTACCATACTCATTCTAATATAATATAAATAAAAATTAAAAAGTAGTTCAGTAGTAACTATGACTTTATGTTCATATTCCAAAATATGATTTTTCTTATCATATTTCAAAAAACAATCTCATCTCAAATCTTAAAAAAAATTATCAGTCTATTTTCTAAATTGGACCGCATTTTCAAAAAATTATGTTATGCTTTCAAGCTTAAGCTAACCGCACTCAATTCATATATTAATCACAGAAAAATATTTTTTAATTGTTTGAACAAATTATATCTAAATATTGTAGTAATATTTAGGTATAAAATATTTATTTACCCGATTTATCAATACTAATATGACTTTTTTTACTGATTATTTAATTTTTTCCTTACGTTATAAATAATTTGAATATTTTATTTAAAATCTTATTTTGTTGCTTAAATATTTTTATTTTTTAAAGTCAATAAATCTTTAATATCTTAAGTAAAGTTTAGTTTTATTTTATAATTTTAACTTACTCTAATTTATAAGTAATCATAGATTATCTAAATTTACGTATTTCTATATATATTTTTTTATTTTTCTATTATTTTTAATTAATTTATTTTATATATATTTAGCTAATGTAGAAGAAAATATATGAGTGGATCAATATATATAGATATAAATATAAATAAAGATACAGATATACCTATAAATATAAATATAGATATGTAGATTAGATTTATCTAAGATCTATTTAGATTATGTATAAGGTTCATTCAACTACTTGCATTAATTATGTTTTCATTAATTCAAATTATTAATGTTGTCTTGAAATTGCCAAGTGACTTCTTTTTAGCTTGCCACTTGGCTTAACCTCATGCTTCACTACCCTCCTTTTAATAAAATATAGATATAGATTTTTACCTACATATTTCTAGCTAATATAGAAGAAAATCTATTAGTGGATAAATATATGGATATAAATATAAATTTTGATATAAATATACATATAAATACAAATATTGACATATACATTAGATTTGTCCAAGATCTAATGAGATTATGCATAAGATTTTTTCAACCACTTCAATTAATTGTGTTTCTATTTATAATTTAAATTTTTAATGTTGTCTTAAAATTGCCAAGTGGCTTCTTTTTAGCTTGCCACTTGGCTTAACCACATACTTCACTACTCTCATTTTAATATAATAGAGATATCACTTAATCCAAATAAGAAAAAAACTATTTGATTTATTATTACTATTATTATTATTTTATATTTATATTTTCTTCTAAAAATATGTTTCAAAGTCACCAATTAAACAGTGAAAAATATTTTTACAAAAAAATATGTATTTATGAAAATGACTTTTATCATGCTAAACACTCAAAATATAAAATTGGCCATTGCATATGTCTCCAAATAAGGATTAGGTAGGAGGGAGCTAATCTAATGTAATTAAAAAGAGAATAGAGTTTAGTTTGCTGGTAAAGCTGCTACTTTTCATCTAACAACTACACCTGATTAATTAACTTAATTGGAATATAGGATTCTCTTGAAGAATTAACTCAAATAGCAGCCCGCCCAATTGCTTAAATTAAAAATAGACTGTGGAGATATAATCAGTGACGGAGTCAGAATTTTCGTTAAGGGGTGTCAAAATATATAAAAGAAAACATATTAGAAAATTAAGGGGAGTCAATACATAATATATATACATATAATTTATTTTTTTACTTAGTTACATTGTGTATTTTTCCTGCGATTTGACACCCTTTCCTATAAGGTGGCTCCACCACTAGATATCATATATACATAATTTATGTGTATAATTATGTATAATAACCAAAATAATTTTGAGAGATGAGTTAGGTATATATGTCGTACTAGTAGTACTGAAATTAGGTACAGTATCATTAACAATGTTTACATGCACATGAAATTGACACCCTCTGGCAGGACAGAACCAATTCATGATTAAAAAAACGTTTTGAGAAATTGAGTGAAGTGACCAATACTTGTCCGACCCTTTAATTTGATGTGACAAATTATATGAACCAGGCATAACCCCATTGGTTCATTTAAGAGGGTTAGGTGTTTGATATTGAAAGCTAAGGTCTGATATTTTGTAAGATTCTCTGCTAGAGTCGACAAAATAGGCTTGGACCGTAAGGCCAGCCCAACCCAGTCCGCTACTTGGATAGGGTTAGACTAGGTTTTTTTTGGTAAAAATAGCACGGGCTAGTAAGTTTTCAGACTGATCATTCAAAAATAGCTAATGCTTGCCAAGTCATTGAAAATAACCATTATTTTGCTGCAACAGATACCGGTCCAGCATAATATATTGGAGTTCGGTGCACCTGTGTATGGACTTCCAGCATATTATGCTGCAAGTCCAACACACGGAATGTTCCATCATAATATACTGGAGATTGGATCACATGTGTATAAACTTCCAGCATATTATGTTGGACCGGTATATTATACTGGAACTCCAGTATAATATACTGGAGTTCCAGTATATTATGCTGGAGTATTTTTCGGATTTTGAACAGTGTTTTCGTTCAGATTTATCTTTACATGAAAAGTGGCTAAATTTCGATTACTTTTGGAATTGTGGCTATTTTTGATTGACCACTAGTAAATCTGGCTATTTTTGAATTTCTCCCAATTTATTTGAGCCTATTTAAAATTGAGGCTTATAAGCCCGGCCCAAGTCAGCCCGTTAGCCCTTGAGGCTTGACCGAAGCTGGGCTTGGACCGGCCCTTGGGCTAAAAATTAATTAAATTTAAACTAATTAACAATTAAATAATTAAGATTTAAAAAAAAAATAATCCAAAAAACTATTAACTATAATCCCCATTCCCAACCCTAAATTGCTCATTTACCCTTCCATGTCAACTAGAATTTAGATTTTTGACATGCATATAATAATACAAAATTACTTTTTCTTTTCCTCAATTGATAGCGAACTCGAAAAGTTTTAGGTGACCAATGATAATTTTTTTTCAAAAAAATAAAATAAAATTAAACATTGATAATACAAGAGATGAGGACAGCCATGCAGAAAGAGTCAAAGTAATTCACTCCTTATGTAAAATCATGGGTACAAGTAATTAGGTGTTTGTTTCAATCCTAACGAACTTAGAAACCAAAAAAAGGAAAGACCAAACAAGTCACATTCCTCATGCATGCCACAATTTTTGAGAGCAAAAACAAATCTGAAAATTTGGATATCTATGCATTTTCACATGTTTCAAACTCCTTCACTTTGTCAGCATATCAGCAGCCAAATTTTCTCTCTTTGAAAAATAAAGGAAAGGGAAAGAAAGGAAAAGGGAAGCTGGGAAAAATATGCCAAAATCCCCTGTCCTTTCTTTCCCTAAATAAATAATTCCCATTTTCAAAATTCTGTTATATTCCATCCATTCCCACTTCTTTTCTTGATTCATTTTTTGCAAATGAAAATGGATGTGGAAGAGCCATTGCTGAGGAATGAAGTTCCAAATGACATACCAAAGCGTCGAAACTCAGTTAATTCTATGAGATGTGATTTCTTCTCTAAACTACCTATAAAGGTTAAGATAGGTCTTGATCCTGAAGAACCTTTTCTTTTAGACTTGTCTAAAACCACTGGTTTAATTCGAGGTAAAGCCTCTTTTAACCATTTCTATGTGCATCATCTTATATATTATCTCTTTTCGTCTTTAGCCGAGGTTAGACAAGGTGGGTTGCTCTGATGGTAAGCGCTATCCACTTCCAACCAAGAGATTGTGAGTTCGAGTCACCCCAAGAGCAAGGTGAGAAGTTCTTGGAGGGAAGGATGCCGAGGGTATATTGGAAACAGTTTCTCTACCCTAGGGTAGGGGTAAGGTCTGCGTACACACTACCCTCCCTAGACCCTACTTGTGGGATTATTGTTGTTGTTGTTGTTGTTGTTGTCGTCGTCGTCTTTAGCCGAGGGTCTATCGGAAACAGCCTCTCTATCCCGATACACTACCCTCCCCATACCCCACTTGTGAGATTATACTGGGCATTGTTGTTGTTGTTATTTTGTTGCTTGCTTCGCAGCTCATCTTATAATGTAGTTATTTATGAATAGGGGAGCAAGAATATTATGAAAGACAGATTGCAACTTTAAAGTCATTTGAGGAAGTAGACTCACTTGATTCAGCTGATGTCATTGATGAAGAACAAGACCTACTAGATCAAGCACAACATGAAAGAGCTATGAACATTTCAAATTTTGCAAATGTCTTATTACTTGCCTTTAAGGTATAACTTCTTTTTCATTGCTTCTTTTGTGCAAACTTTTAGTGCCTCAAACTTTCTTCAGTTGGATCCCTTTTATTTCTTTATTATGACTATTATCTTTTACAATAGACCGTCGTGGTCTGGCCCTTCTCCAGACCCCGCGCATAGCGGGAGCTTGTGCACCGGGCTACCCATTTATCATTATAAAATGGTAGTGTCCGAGCTAACTTGAGCGCAACTCAACTATTCAACACGTGCCTACTAACTCCCTACGTTGTGCGGACTCTCCAAAATACTGCCGCATCTGTGTCGGATTCTCCAAAAATATACTGTTTTTGGAGAATCCGACACGCACCCGGCGATATGTTTGGAGAGTCCGAGCAACGTAGCTAATTTCCACTAACACAAGTATCAAGCTACATCTGTTGCTAAGGTTTAGGCAGATGGGAAGAAATTACCTATCATTTCTTATCTATGTTGAGATTTGAACCTTGGTCTCTCGTGATTTTCACCCACTTCTGGCTTCTAGGCTACATCTTTGAGTGCCCCAAGATCCTGTTTATTGTCTCAAAGAAAAGACAGACAACCCTCGGGTTCAGGGCAGGGTAGTTTGAAGTTGCAATAGCTAGTTTAGCTACTTAATTTTTCTTGATCAAATTAAGTTTGACTCTTATGACATATTGAATCATCATTGTGAAACAGTAAGTAGTTGTCTCCAATAATATTCCTTGTAGAGAAAAGAAATGCTGTATATTTCACCTATGAGTAGTTAAATTTGTTTAAATCAAACTGAATCCTCATTAATTTGGACTGTTTGCAGATCTATGCTACTGTTAAAAGTGGTTCTTTAGCCATTGCAGCGTCGACGTTGGATTCATTACTTGATCTAATGGCTGGTGGTATTCTTTGGTTCACACATCTGTCAATGAAAAGCATAAACATTTACAAGTACCCTATTGGAAAGTTAAGAGTTCAACCAGTGGGGATTATCATCTTTGCTGCTGTTATGGCTACTCTTGGTATGTCCTGGTGCAACTATCATATATTTTCTCGTAATTTTGGCAGTCTAGAGTTTATGAATAACCCGTGATACTGAAGAAGAGGATAAAGAAATTCTATCATAAGAAAAAGTTAGACCATAAAGTTTACTGAAGCATTGCGAATTGCAAAATGATGGTGAATACCTCTAACCACTTCTTAGCAGTTTATATTTTGTGGATTTTTGGTGGTTTTTGTGTGGTGTAAAGACTAAGTATACTACAAATTACGAAGATAAGTGTTTAAAGAGAATTAGCAATTCTAGATGATTGTTTGTATCGGTCATGATTTCTCTCCTTGTGAAAAAAGAAGGGGAAAAGAACAATCTAAAGAAGTTATAACAGAAGTCTGCATTTTTATTTCATTCTGATCTGCATTTTGACAGCGGATGTATGGTGATCGTGTCCTATCACACTAATTGAGTATCTGTGATTGCATAGGTTTTCAAGTCTTAGTGCAGGCTGTGGAACAACTGATAAAAGATACACCTTCGGACAAGATGACTGAGGAGCAACTGGCTTGGCTATATGCAATCATGCTGACAGCCACTGGAGTGAAGTTCGTCTTATGGATTTATTGCAGAAGTTCAGGAAACAAGATAGTTAGAGCATATGCAAAGGTCCTTTTTCCCCATATACTCTCCTGAAAAATCTCATTTAATGCAGTATATCGTTTCTTTCATCTGTTGAGCAACATTTGACAAATTGTGGAACCATGCATGATATCCAGGATCATTACTTCGACGTGGTAACAAATGTTGTCGGTTTGGTTGCTGCTGTTCTCGGTGATCGATTCTATTGGTGGATCGATCCTGTTGGTGCTATTGTCCTTGCTGTATATACAATTACAAATTGGTCAGGAACTGTGCTGGAAAATGCAGGTTACGTTTTCCTTTGTCAGCTAACATGCATTCACAAATGATGCTAATTTGATTTTGGTTTCGAAAGTAATCAACTTACGCGAACAAAAATAGAACACCTAAACTCTAAATGCTGCAGGTTATAACAAGCTAACATACTGTGGAAAAGTAAGCTCTAACAGAGCGGGATTTTCCCCTTTTATCGGGAAATGAATGATTTTGATGTTTATTTGCTATTTACCTAGCTAACACTTGAATGTTGCTCTCTCCTGCAGTTTCTCTAGTTGGACAATCAGCCCCCCCTGAATTTCTACAGAAACTAACATATCTTGTTCTAAGGCACGATCCTCAGATAAAAAGAGTTGATACCGTTCGAGCCTATACTTTTGGAGTTCTTTACTTTGTTGAGGTGCGATGTCCAACACTCTGAAGTGCTTTTCTCCTGCACAATTTTCAATATTTAATGGTTCGTAAAATGGGTTGAAGAGAGCCAGAAAACAACTACGTCTCAATTCAAGCAAGTTGGAGCCAATTATATGAATGCTCACTATCCATGTCACTTCAATTAAGCTCGTCTCCCCGCTCAACATTATAAATTATTAGCTTCTCTAGTAGTATAATTTTGGAACATTTAGACAAAACTTCCTGCATAATCTGATAAAATTGGCAATTTGTCTGTTTTGTAACAGGTTGACATAGAGCTCCCAGAAGATTTGCCACTGAAAGAAGCCCATGCCATTGGAGAGTCACTTCAGATTAAGATTGAAGAACTTCCAGAAGTTGAACGTGCTTTTGTCCATCTTGATTATGAGTGTGATCACAAACCAGAACACTCCATTTTGATTAGAATTCCCAACAGCCCACCTTAATATTCTATTCTCTCCAACTCTGTGTTATTTCTTAGGACTTTACAATGTAAAATTAAGAGCCCATTTTGCTATGTGGAAGTATCATGAAGAGTGAGGCCTGACGTTGTGATATGTACACAGAAAAGAAGGAAACTAATGGTTGGAGAATTCCATTTTTCTCTTATGAATCACCTATTTAGCTTCACATTTCCTTAAGATTTGAGTAATCTACTTGGTTTAGTCGTGTTGAGTATGCATATAGCATATTCTAAGGAGTCATTCGGTTCGTGACAAAGGTGATACAGAGAATATATTCACGATCCAAAATCATATCAAGGTCGTGATGGTACCTAACACCGCCGACTGGATGAACTAACAAGACAATAACCGCTGAAATTGGTGTTATGAAGTCATGTGATACCACAACCGATTTATAATACACCTACTGAAACATAATATACATACTGTCCGAAGGAAAGAAACAATAAAGATAGATAATTGAAGGCGATTTTAAGGCACTATGATCGATCAAAGTAGTCCTATCTTGAGTCTCCAAAGCAACTCCTATACGGTCTCTTGGGTTCCACTAGTACAAGGCGCAAAACCTGCACATAAAACGTGCAGTCAGTGTAGCGTGAGCACATAAATTACGTGTGCTCGGTAAGTATCATAAGAGATTTTGTCAAAAGATACTCAATTTTCATAACCTAACATGTATAATTTATAAATATACACAATAGCGAAAACAAAGCATAGGAGCAATGCATAAAGTATGCATAGTTCAAGCATGAGTTATAAAGCATGTTTTCATCAACTATCAAGTCCAATGCATATAAACTGCATGTATAAGGATATGCACAAAGAGCATTTATATGAAATGCATCAACAAGAGCGTAATATCACTAATGCATAATAAAAATTCAAACTTTACCTCAAACCAACACTCTCCAAGTATCCAATAACCCGTATGTACGCCATCAAGAGAGAAACATAAGAGAGGATTATGAGGGAGGATCCATATCTACACGCAATAACAAGCACAAACAACTCACATGCATCACATAACCTATACAGACAACTCAACGTGCCATATACTCAATTAAGTGAGAATCAGGTTCAAGCATAAAAGCATATGTAATACATGATCAGAGGCGGAGCTATAATTTCAAGCTTATGAGTTCAGTTTTCTAAGCCTTTTAAGTGATTGGGTTCTAAATTATTGATTTACAGCTAAGTAATGGATTTTTCAAAACAAATATAGAGTTTGAACCAAAGTTACTAGGTTCACCGAACCCGTAGCCAGAATGTTGGCTCCGCCCCTATACATGGCTATGTGTAATCCGACATACATATCTACCTAATATTAAATTAGCATGTAAAGGATGCTTATAACATTATTCTAGCATGGAGAATATGCTTATGTAGTAATACAACAGTTAGGCAAATAAGACATCTAAAACACGTAAAGTTTACAAGCATATCATACTATCCACAACATGAATAAACATAGTACACGCATATACGCTCGTCACCTCGTCGTGTATACTTTATCCTCATACATGTAGCATCTAGTGAACACCTCAGTTTGAGGAAAAATTCTCTCAAGTTGTGATCAAACTCTGTTTACCCTAAAAACGGATAACAACTGAATTTATACGTGGTTTAAGAATACACAATTTTATTTGGCACAAACTGAGAAAATATGTGAATTAATATTGAAATTAATTGTAAAAGGAAATAAATGTAAACCAAATAAAGCGTATAGCTTTGGCACTCGAGCTAGGTCACACTCGAACCAAATAAAGATTTTACTGAAATATGAACAAAGTAACAGAATATTGAAAGCTTAAGAGAAGGCAGTATATTGCTTTGTATTGCGTAAATGTAATGATGATTTACAAGTGATCAGACCTCTTTTATGCAGTAGGGGAGTCCTACTCTTGATACAACTCTAAATACAGTAAGAAATCTCATGATTGGCTAATTAATAGGCCTCATCTTGATACATGCCGAGATTTTCGCAGTAATCCTTGCTCGATTACGGATATTTCAGCTTACCGTTACTTTGACTAGGTAAAATTCCATTAGTTTTGCTCGATCTCTATCTTGCTTGGTCTCGATTCTTGGTCGGTCTCGACCTTGATCGGCCTCTGGATTACAAGCTCAGCAATCTTAATCCGCACGATGGCTCGATATAACACGAGGCCAAACCTTGATCTATCATGTTCCAACCTCAATTAGTCATACGAAGGGCAAGCCCGTTTTGACCGTATACAGATAGTCCCCTCGTTTATCAGAAAGAAGGTGATGAGAAACGATATGAATTTTCGAACTCCGTCTCGATGGGTAATAACGTCAGTGATGAGCCCAATCATGACGTAAGCGGTGAAACGTCCCGTTGGTCCAGTTACCAAGGCATTTAATGCCGGTCAGTGGTTGGTCGGCCACTACCAGTTCTGAACCGTCGTCTGCAACCTATAAAAATTATAGACCTTCTTCATTCAAACCTTTACACTTAAAGCACTTCCTACTCTTGCCTTTCTCTAAAAAAATCCCTTTGCTTCATAATCTTCATAGCCAAATTTCTTGAACTCTAATTAACCGCATATTAGGTTAACTATTTTTTCTCTTGTTCATTAATGGCTAAAAATTCCAAAACTGTACCGAAAAAAGAAGCTGCTTCTTCATCACGACCCGCTTGTGATGAGGTTGCGGCGGAGCCCCACCATAAGAAATTTGTTCCGACAGGATGCCCAACTGTTACCGATTTCAAAATCGAGAAGACCTCCTCGATGTGGGGCCGATGTGAACCGGTCTCGAGATATATATGCACCATTACTGAAAACATCCTCAAAAAGGTTAAAGACGAGTGTAACTGGGTGAACAAGGATGTAGTAGTTCCTTCCCCGGAAGAATCGATCACCACCCATGTTGAGGGATATCTAAGTGTTTACACTTACCCCTTCGTGTTTGGTCCCTTAGACCCCATCATCGCCGCCTTCTATAAGAGATACAACATCACCCTCGGCCAAATCCACCCTTCATTTTGGTGAATAGTCATTCTCCTTCATTTCTTCACAAGAAATATCGAGGGATGTCCCTTCACCATCGATCACCTCATGCGCCTTTACAATTCTCGACTCTATCAAGGAGAATTGATCAAGCTTGCACACCGAGCCAGTAGAGGGCCCCGTTCTCTAGCATAGACGAGTCTCGGGATCGAGGCTGGATGGGTTGATTTATCTGAATAAGGACCTCAGACCTGATCCATGTTGAAGACATGCCGTTACGTGAGAAGTGCAACATGAAACGTAAGTGCAATTCACCTCGAATGTCCAATTTGCCGTTTCACTTTCTATTTTCTTTGCTCATCCATATTTTGGTGTTGCAGCTGTGGCCCAGATGCCAGAACTAATTGCGGAATTAAAGCAATGGGTCGAGGGCTTGGTGTCACAGAGACCTACTCTGAACGTGCCTGGATGGAGTTGTCAAAGGGCCGATGGGAGGCCCGTAATCATGGTAAGTTTCTTCCTCGGATTAGTTATTGTTCTAGCCTCTTCTCGAACTCACTTGTCTCTTTTCCTTTTGTAGTTCTCGGGAATGATGTTGCAATGAGACCCCCATCTGGTGATGGAGAAGTCCTTCCCCAACCACCAGCTCCAAAGCAGGCCAAGGAGAAAAAGAGAAAAAGGGCTCCTTCCTCTGGGCTCGGAAAAGAAAAAACCGGCGAGGAGGCCCCGCAAGCCCAAAGTGGACACCGGTGTTATGTCCTCAGACTCGATCCGCCAATTAAGGGGCGAGTCTGAAGAAGAAGAAGATAACTCCAAGTTAGTGTCCCGTGTGCGGGCTACTGCTTCAAAACAAAAGTCCTCTGAACCGAAGGAGGCTCCTTGATAACTCCAAGTTAGTGGCCCGTGTGCGGACGACTCCACAATTAGATTTGGCGAGACTCAGCTCCAAGCTGCAAAAGAGAAGGCCTCAGTGTAGGCCGAGAAAATCAAGGAGCTTCATTCTTAGTTGGATTTGGCCGTTTCTGATAAGGCAAGCTTGGACAAGGAACTCGAAGTGGCCAGACTAAGGCGGTCGTGGCCGGCATCAAAGATGATGAGAAAGTGGCCGAGTTTAAGGTCGTCGAGGAGGCCATCCAGGCCAAGACAAAGAGCATGGTAGACCATGCAAAATGGCAAGCTCAGAGGGAAGCCCTCGAGGAAGCTCATGCCCAAGGCTTCGATATTACGACTGAGATCGAAAATGCCGAAGCAGAAGAAGCCCGGGCCCGGAAGCAGGCCTTCCCTAAGGAGGACTCCAATAGCTTAAGTGAGTCCGAAGATGGGAGGATCCTTGGGATGGAGATGTGACCTCCGATGGAGACCAAGCCCCTTAGGAATTTGTACTTTGTTCTTCTTTTTGTACTTTCTCTGAGGCCGTTTTGGCCGTTGTAAATTTTTGGACTAGGCCGATTTGGCCCTTGTAAAAAAAATTATTCTATATAAATATAAGGCTTTATTTTTCCCTTCCGGCTTTTAAATTTTTCCTTTGCTTTATTATTTGCACTCACAAAGGTTGAAATGCCTTATCATGAAACAATAAGGTTGTGTTCGAAGGTTCGAACACACCTTGTCTTTATTGCCTTTCTGGGTTAAGGAGTTATTGGGGTTCGATGCCATCGAAGTTTTTCCTCGAAAGTATCTTAAGTTTTTATGATTTTGACGAGGGTAGCCTTTAGAACCGGTTATGAAAGAATTTTTTTTTTTGTCTTTTTTGAATGCCTATTTTTGTTACGGATTTCTGATGTCTCTGATAAGTAGGTATTTTGACCTCTTATTTGCTCTCTTTTACTTGTGTTTTAGGTAAAAAATGCTTAAAGGTATTCCCGAAAACTAACGAAATGTGCTTGCTTACAGGAATGTTGCAATATGAGCCAAAGGAATCAAAATCAACTCATAAAGGAGTTAAAAGTGAACAAGAACAAAAATAGGGCAAAATGGCTAACTGTGCAGATCGCATAATTCTAATGCAGCCACATAAGGAAGGTTCAGAGACTGGAATTTGAGAAAGTAAAGAGGTGCGGACCGCACAAATATTGTGCGGCCGCAAAAGCCTATGTGCGTCCGCACTCAATATTATGCGGACCGTAATAGACGAGATTTAGAGAGTTGATATTTTGGCAAAATGAAGGAGTGCGGACCACACCAAAATTGTGCGGCTGTAGGATGTCAAGTGCGGTCGAACACACAATTGTGCGGTCCGCAAGAATGAAGATTCAGAGAGATGGGTTCAAGTCCAAAGACAAGAAGTGCGGACCATATCATTTTTATACGGACACATAATCCAGAGCACAGTCGCACTTAGAATTGTGCGGTCCGTATAAGTCCAGCAAAAGCCAAAACTCAAAGTCAAATAATGCGGACCGTACCATAATTATGCGGCTGCAGAAGCAAATGTGCGACCACACTCAGAATTATGCGGCTGCAACCTCCGAATGGGCATTTTTTCAGATATTTTCAGCTTAGTATAAATAGAACCTTTTGTCATTTTTAAGTTAAATTATATTTTAGAGGAGCACCTGTTTCGTCTTTCTTTACTGGTTTTGGTAACTTTGTACTAGATTTGTCTCTATACACTAGATTTTCATCCCATAATCAAATATTATGGATTTTATCTTCAATTTTTCTTTAATTTCTGCAATTTCCATTAGTAGCTAAATCGTTAGCTAGGGTTGTGAACCAACCTAGTGTGGGTATTTAATGGGTGTGTGATTAAGGGCTTGTTTGTGATTGGGTTAGTGATATTTAGCCTAGTTCTTACTAGAACTCAAGAATTATTGGTTGCAAACATTGATTCATGCCTAAATGACTTAGTCTCTACTTGAGAAAGATGGACTAAGTCTAGGAAAACTTGGCTAACAAGGAATTGGGGTGAACTCAAGAAATTGATAGCCCCAATTAAAGGGTTAAACCTAGAGATAGTGATACCCGACTTGAGTTGATATCACTAGATGTGTGCAAATACCCATTTGGACTTGAGAGAGCCAAATTGGGCAAAATCACTCAAACTACCGAGAGGTATAGAGTGAGTACCCGGGTGTGATGGATATATTACGACCCCAACTAATCAAGCATGCCCTGGAATTTATGACCCGTTAGATAACCACCTAGGTAGAAGTCACGACCCTAGTCCCTTTAATAATTTGAAAAAACCCTAAAACCAAAAATATTGTCCTTAGTTTTATTACTTGGAATCATTAGAGTAAAATAGAAGCAGAATACCAACCAAGTTTGTGGAAGTGTAATTAGAGCCAAAAATTGCAATTAATTTATATATACACCTAATCCCACATCTTAAATCCTTGTGGATTCGATCCCGACCTTTGTAGGGTTTATTATTTCATCAACCGCCTCGCTACTTAATAGGGGTGTGGATTTAGCCGCGATCAGTCTCCGAGCCGTGTAAAATGGGCCGTAGCCTTTTAATTTGGGAGTTGCCCATTGGTCTTGTGTAGTTCCCGAGTGAGGTGGCCGTGGCCTTTAAAAATTCGGGAGTTTCCTATTAGGTCTTTTGCCCCCGAGGCCCGATGACTTGGGATTATTGAATTGAGCGGCAGACCCGAGTGAGGGATTGGTCGTTTGTATTCTAGTTAAGTATTGCCCTTGGTCTCGTTATTTTCAGAAGTACGGACCTATTTAAGAGATGTAAAGAGGAAAATCTTTTAAACATAATCTGTTTGCAAGGAAAGTACTTATTTATTCTTGATCAAAACAGTCATACATGCGTACATGTTTATGCCACGGCTCGAACAATCTATGTGGGCACGGTTCATTTTGACTGTTTGGCCCTTACAATAAGTCTTATCTATCGAGACCCTCCTTTTTATGAAGTAGTTTCCTCGCTAGAGTTGATATTCGAAGATAACGCATATCCGAGGGTAGCCCCCCACTATTCGAGGTTGATTGCAAAAGGACCTCGGATATTGTTGGATTGATATTCAATGCTGATTCGTAATCGGGCTTGATTCTAAGTTAGCACGATTCATTGCTGCCTCGTTAAAAACATCACCGAAAACCCATTTGGGACAAAAATGGTTCAAGGGAAAAAGTGTTCAACACGTGCTTTTAGACCTAAAGACTTCGTTCCATTTGCCAAAAATCCATCGTCGATTTTTGTTGACCATCTGCAAGTGTTAGTCTGAAATAAAAAGGAAATAGAAAGGGTCGTACCTTAGAAATAATATCGTTTTAGGTGAGATATAATCTAATTGCTCGACAATTGTTCTCCATTCATCGTTCCGAGCTTGTAGGACCCTTTTCTGGTGAACTCGAGAATCTGATACGGTCCTTCCCAGTTTGGACCCAATTTTCGTTCGTTCGGATTTCGGGTGTTGAGGGTGACTTTTATTAGCACTAAGTCCCCGACGTTAAAATATCAAATATTGGCTCTTCGATTATAGTATCTCTCGATCCGTTATTTTTGGGCGGCCAACCAGACTAGGGCGGCTTCACGTCTTTCATCCAGTAATTCTAGGCTCGTACTCATGGCCACGTCATTTGACTCCTTTATTGCATATCAGAACCTGATACTCGGTTCTCTGACCTCGACCGGTATCAAATCTTCAACGCCATAGACTAATGAGAACAGGGTGGCCCCGCTACTAGACTTTGATGTTTTTCGGTATGCCCAAAGAACTTCGGGTAGAATTTCCTTCCACTTTCCTTTGGTGTCGGTTAGCCTCTTCTTAAGATTTTGGATGATGGGTTTGTTGGTCGATTCAACTTGCCCGTTTCCGCTGGGATGGTAAGGTGTTGATAGGATCCTTTTGATCTTGTGATCCTCGAGAAATTTAGTCACCTTGTTGCCGATGAACTGCTTTCCATTATCGCACACAATATCTGAGGGTACCCCGAATCAAAATATGATGTGATCCCAAATGAAGTCAATAACTTCCTTCTCCCTAAATTTCTCGAAAGAATGCGCTTTAACCCACTTAGAGAAATAATCAATCATAAATAAATTAAATTGAGCTTTAACTGGGGCCCATGGAAGAGGGCCAACGATGTCCATTCCCCACTTCATAAATGGCCACGGGGATAATACCGAATGGAGTAGTTCCCCGGGTTGGTGAATCGTCGGTGCATGTCTTTGGAACTTGTCGCATTTTCGAATAAACTCTTTCAAATCTTTTTCCATGTCAATTCAGTAGTATCCGACTCTGATTACTTTGTGGACCAATGATTCAGCACCGGAATGATTTCCTCAAGTACCCTCGTGAACTTCCCTCAGAACATATTTAGTATCTCCCGGTCCCAGACATATTGTTAATGGACCATCAAACATCCTCCTGAACAAGGTTCCATCTTCGAACAAGGTGAATCGTGTTTCCTTTGTGCGCAAGGCTCTCGATTCTTTTGGATCTGAGGGAAGCTTCCCGTTCTTTAAATACTCTATGTATTTGTTTCTCCAATCCTAGGTCAAACTTGTGGAGTTTATATTGGCGTGTACTTCTTCGACCACTGACCTCATGAGCTGCACGACATCCCCCGAATTGAGTTTGTTGTCTTCGATCGATGACCCTAAGTTTGCGAGGGCATGGACTTTACTATTTTGATCTCGAGGCACGTGTTGCAAAGTCCATTCCTTGAATCTGTGTAAAGTTACTTGTAGCTTATCTAGATATATTTGCATTCGTTCTTCTCGAACTTCAAAGGTTCCGTTAACCTGATTCACTATGAGGCGGGAGTATCATTTGGCTTCGATCACCTACGCTCCCAAGCCTTTGGCTAGTTCGAGACCTGCAATCATGGCCTCGTATTCGGCCTCGTTGTTAGTCAACATTACAGCTCTTATAGATTGTCTAACCACGTTACCTGTGGGTGGTTTTAGTACGATGCCAAGTCCGGACCCCTTTGCGTTCGAAGTACCGTCTGTAAAGAGGGTCCAGATACCCAAGGACTTATCCGAATTTACTAACAGTTCTCTTTCAACCTCGTGTGAAGTCGGCCATGAATTTTGCCAAGATTTGAGACTTAATGGCTATTCGGGGCCGATATCAGTATCATACCCGCTGATTTGTACAGACTATTTGGCCAACCGTCCCAAAATCTCGGGATTATGCAAAATATTATGAAGTGGATAAGTTGTTACAACACATATGGGATGACACTGAAAGTATGGTTTTAGTTTTCTAGAGGCGCTTATCAAAGCGAGCACCAATTTTTCTAAGGTGGGGATACCTGTTTTCGGCCTCACATAAGGTCCGACTAACATAATAATAGGGAATTACGTACCTCGTTCTTCTCGGACTAGGACTCCACTTACCGTTATCTCCGATAATGCCAGATACAAGTAAAGTTATTCGTCTTCCCTCAGCGTGTGAAGCAATGGAGGGCTCGATAAGTACCATTTAAGCTCTTCCAAGGCCTGTTGGCATTCCGGAGTCCATGTGAATTTACTCTTCTTCTTCAGCAACGAGAAGAATCAATAAATCTTATCGGAGGACCTCGAGATGAATCGCCCCAGGGCAGCTATGTGCCCCGTTAACCTCTGTACGACCTTTATGTTATCTAATATTGTGATGTCCTCGATAGCTTTGATTTTGTCGGGGTTGATCTCGATTCCTCGATTGGATACCATGAAGCTGAGAAATTTTCCCAAGACGATCCCGAACGCGTATTTTTCCGGGTTCAACTTCATGTTGTATTTCTTCAGTATACTGAAGGTTCCTGCAAATGCTTTAAATGGTCCTCTGCTCGTAGGGACTTAACTAACACACACAGACTTTCCTATTTTTTTCTTCGAACATCCGATTTACTAGGCGTTGATAAGTGACACTAACATTTTTATTCCAAATGGCATTGCATTATAACAATAGGTACCATACTTAGTGATGAACGAGGTTTTTTCCTGATCATCCGTGTTCATCTGTATTTGGTTGTACCCGGAATAGGCATCGAGAAAACTGAGGATCTCGTGGCCGGCCGTGGCATCGTTCATGCGATCGATATTAGGCAAAGGAAAAGAATCCTTGGGGCATGCTTTATTCAGGTCTTTGTAATCTAGACACATTCTAAGTTTGTTTCACTTCTTAGGGACTACTACTACGTTTTCTAACCATTCGGGATATTTTACTTCCCGGATGGATTTTATTTTAAGAAATTTGGTTACCTCATCTTTGATGAAGGCATGTTTGACCTCGGACTGGGTCTTATTTTTTGCTTCACCGGATGGAACTTTGGGTCCAAGCTTAGTTTATGGGTGGTGATTTCCGGTGGGATCCCTGTAATATTGAAATGGGACCAAGCAAAGCAATCCATGTTAGCTTTAAGAAGTTGAATAAGTTTTCCCCTGAGCTCGGGAGTTAGCCCCGTTCCCAGGTATACCTTTCATTCGGGCTGATATTCGATCAGTATGACTTGTCAGCTCTTCGATCGTTGACTTGGTGGCGTCGGAATCATCGAGGACTATGAAAGATCGAGGGAACCTATAATCATCATCTTCCTCAGCCCCCTGCTTCTCTAATTGGGTCGAGGCCGACGTCTGTGGTTGCTATTTGGCCTCCTATTTTCCCTTCGAATTTGACCCTTTCGTGGACAAGTGTGCCGAAATCGGTATCACTTCGTCGAAGGCAAGCATTTCCTTGGCGTCGGGTTGCTCCCCGCATATTGTTTTGACACTCTCTAGTGTCGGGAATTTTAGAACCTAGTGAAGGGTCGAGGGCACTACCCTCATGTTGTTGGATCCACGACCTCCCCAACAGGGTGTTATACCTCATATCTCCCTCGATCATATGGAAATTCGTTTCTTGGATGGTCCCGGCCGTGTTCACTGGCAAAGTTATCTCGCCTTTGGTTTTTCGCATGCCATGTTGAAGCCGTTTAGTACTCGGGCCGCGGGCACAACCTGACCCTATAAGCCGACTTGTTCTACGACACTCAATCGAATGATGTTGGCCGAGCTACCTGGATCAATTAAAACACATTTAACTTGAGTCTTATTCATAAGTACAAATATTACCAGTGCGTCGTTATGGGGTTGCACGATCCTTTATGTGTCCTCGTCATTGAAGGACAAGGTTCCGTCTGGTACATAATGCCGTGTTTGCTTCTCCCTTGTGATCGACACCTTGGTGCGTTTTAATACTGGTCCTTGGGGATATCAACCCCTCCAACAATCATGTGAATAACATGTTGCGGTTCTTCTTGCTCATTATGTCTGTTGGAATCTTTGTTTCTGAAGTGATTCTTGGCTTGATCACTTAAGAATTCCCGAAGATGACCGTCTTTGAACAGCCAGGCTACTTCATCCCTCAGCTGTCTGCAATCTTCTATTCTATGGCCATGGATGCCATGATACTTGCACATCTGGTTGGAATTTCTCTGGGCTGGATCAGACTACAGAGGCCAAGGCCATCTAGTATCCTTGATGCGTCTGATAGCCGATACAATGGCAGATGCATCAACGTTAAAGTTATATTCTGATAGTCGTGGTGCTTCTTTGGGCCCCGTATTCCTGTCAAAACCATTCTTGCTCATGAGCCCTCGAGGACTATGTCCTCGATCATTTCTCCTTTCACCTCGAACAAGGTTGCGCACAGGTTCATTGCCTCTACGATCTCCATTATATGGTTGGTAACGATCCTTGTTCGACCGTGGTTCTCGATCGATGCCCCTTTTGACTTTGTCGACGAGCCTGATAGGATAAACGGACCTGGAAGGAGTCCCCAGCTGGTTGTCTTCGACTCTAATCTTCGATTGGTACCGATTATGCACATCGGGTAACAGCTGGATATTCAATCAAGTTTTGCTTCAACTATTGTGAAGCCACCGAGCTTCGTACATTTAGTCCTTGAGTGAAGGCTTGAACATCCCAATCATCAACGACTGGTGGAAGATCCATTCATTCCATTTGGAACCGAGACACAAACTCCCTAAGTATCTCGTTATCTTTCTGCTTTACCTTGAAGAGGTCCGACTTCCTAATCTCGACCTTTATGGCTCCAGCGTGTGCTTTAATGAAAGAATCTGCAAGAATGGCAAAACAATGAATGGAGTTAGGTGGAAAATTATGGTAAAATATCACCGCTCTCTTTGATGGGGTCTCTCCGAATTTCTTCAATAATACAGACTCGATCTCTTAATCCTCCAGGTCATTCCCATTAATCGCACACGTGTAAGAAGTGACATGCTTATTGGGGTCGGTTGTTCCATTATACTTGGGAATTTCTGGCATGCGTAACTTCTTAGGAATCAATTTAGGAGCCTCACTCGAGGGGATTAGATTTTGTACGAACTTCTTTGAATCTTAGCCCTTCAATATTGGTGGTGCCCCCGGGATTTGATCAACCTTGAAACTATAGGTTTCCACCTTTTTGTCATTTGTTTCAATCTTCTTTTCCCCCTATTCCACTCGCTTTGTTAGTTCCTCGAGCATCTTCATGATTGTGGGATCAGTCCCTGATTCATTTCCGTTCGATATCCTTAACACCAATTCGACCCTGTGAACAGCTTCCTAGGGAGGCTCGGGCTCGATCCATTTCGGTGCATGGTTCTGGTTTTGGAGTTGTGCTATTGCAGCTTGTTGATCCTGTAATATCTCGAATATTACCTGAAGGCTGATTCCCCCTTCTTCACTGACCTGTGTGCTCTGACCAACCGATCGAACAACTCTGTGGACGCTACTCTCGGGATCAACGACCAAATTTGCATTAATGGCAACATGGGAGCTGACGTCGATTGGGTCTACGGACGGAACTCCATCGACGTCAAGCAAGGGTACTTCATTCTCTGGGGAGGATATGTTGTCATTCTCGTCATGGTGAACAAGGTCATTGTCCATGTGTGCGGGTGCTGCTTGAGAGTTTGACATGTTGATCCTGAAATCAAAGACACTCACAAGAACAAGTGTAAAATAATGTGTGTTACGAAGGTTAGTACCTGGCAATCACTATTATTCTTAGCCTCACGGTGGGCGCCAAACCATTTACCCTAAAAATGGATAACAATTGAATTTATACGTGATTTTAAGGATACGTGATTTTACTTGGCACAAATTGAGAAAATATGTGAATTAATATTGAAATTAAATGCAAACCAAATAAAGCGTATAACTTTGGCCCTCGAGCTAGGTCACCCTCGAACCAAATAAAGATTCTATTGAAATATGAACAAAGTAATAGAATATTGAAAGCTTAAGGGAATGAAGTATATTATTTTTGTATTGCGTAAATGTAATGATGATTTACAAGTTATTAGACCCGTTCTATATATTGAAGGAGTCCTACTCTTGATACAACTCTAAACAATAAGAAATCCCATGATTGGCTAATTAATCTGCCTCGTCTTGATACGCGCGGAGATTTCCGCCGTGATCCTTGCTCGATTTCGGATATTTCGGCTTACCGTTACTTTGACTAGGTAAACTTCCATCGGTCTTGATCGATCTCTATTTTGCTTGGTCTTTATTCTTGGCCAGTCTCGACCTTGATCGGTCTCTGGATTACGAGCTCACAATCTAACTCCGCACGATGGCTCAATATAACACGAGGCCGAACTTGATCTATCATGTACCAACCCCGATTAGTCATAGGAAGAGCAAGCCCGTTCTGACCGTATACAAACTCTTTAACTTACTCCTGTCCGGGCAAGCTTCAAATTTCAAAAACCGCTTTTGTAACGATCCAACCGTTTATTTTTAACATTTATAGTCTGTTGATTGATTTGAGACTTTCTATATAATTATATAATATATAGTATGTGCTTTTAATTTGAGTCCCGTGAGGTTAGAACGAGTTTGTCTTCATCCTAGGTTCAAGTTTATCCTTTGGCTGGCTGTTCAAGGAAGACTTTCAACAGTTGTAGGTTGTAGAAGCTTGGTATCCAGGTGCGTCAAACATGTGCCTCTGTACAATGGGCTAGCAGTATGGCCAAAAAAAAAGAGAGACTAGTTTGTGCTGTATTGCTAGTTATGTCTTTGCTATGCTAGTCTACTTGATATGGGGAGAAAGAAATATGCTCAGATTCAAGAATGGTACATTTTAGGAGGGCAAGATTTCTAAGGAGAAAGCAGTGAATTCTTTTCTTTAGTTTTCTTTTGAATGTTTTTGACCGTAGTTCTTCAGGTTGCTTCTAACCTGATCTGTAGTTATTTTCCGGGATATAGATGGTCAGCATCTACTTGTTTTGTAATAATTGCTTTTTGGTTATTAATAGAATATGTATTTTACCAACTAAAAAAATTTAAGCCTCGATTTGAATATTTATGCTCCGGTTCATGTTTTTAGATCTTGGATGTGTCCATACGATATTTTGGTTTTAGTCTAGAGAGGTTTGATGGTGTTTCGCCATTGTTGCATAAAGATTAGAGCTTTAAAGTTCTTTAAGTCGATTTGAGGTTTTTTTTTTTGTTTTTTGCATAGGTATTATGACCTAAATTCTACCTATTCATGATGACTCCTTATCCAACACGTTAAGTAAGACAACCAATATAATACAACTTAAACTGAAGATCATCAAATAAATACAAAATAAGAATGCAAAAATCAATACAATTGTCTCCAAGAACTAGCAATACAAATTATGAACAACTAAAATTAAGAAGTACAATGTTGGTGAAGAAAATACATCATTTGTTTAAAATATACATAAATAGAAACATAAGTCCTAAACCACCATGAATAAAATGATAACTTGCAACTGGAACACTGGTATATATTCAATGCTAGCCTTCGACTTCCATGATAGGTCAACTCTAAAATATGCACGCGAAGTGCAGAAGTACGATATGACTACAAGCGACCTCATATAATCAGTAAGTATCAAGACTAACCTCAACGAAGTAGTGACGAGGTTTAATAAAAAGATGCTCATTTTATATAACTTGTGCAACTCATAAGCATATACAATAACAGAAAAATAGCCAAATAATATTAAATATCAATAATAAGATGCACAGTCATAGAAGAAGGCAATAAAATAACCAGATCAAAGCATATACAAATGCACCAAATCCTCGTATAAAGGAGATTTGTACCAAGTAGATAACTCAAATATTTCTACATGAATGTAGAGTGTCTAGCATGATAAAAATCCGATTTCACATTACATCACAAATAGAACTTATAAGGATGCTCCTACAAAAGTCTGAAACATCTATGTATGATCAAGACTTAACATATATATAAGTGTGACGCCCTCTAAGTATCCAATAATTCACTAACAAGTCCCATGCATATGTAAAATGCATGAATATGCATATGTAAGTGATATGTGCTTTTACATGAGTCTAGGATATCAACGCATACCCAAGACTCAATCAGAACCAACATCCAGTACATGAGAGCCACTGCACTAGATGGGCATGTAGTCGTAGTAGTCGGCCCAGAATACCTCTTTCTTTTTTATGTTTTTCAATCGCCTATGTTTATTGTGAATCCGTTCGACATATATGCCTTCACTCGGGCCTAAAAAAAGCAGAGAAATGTTGAAGTGACGTCCAAGCCCGTGGTCGCAATGCCGCTTCCACGCAAGCGGGGGTAGAACTCGGAAGGCTGGCCAAGGTTGTGTCCTTCCGAGCAGACGAGGTCGGCTCGGTGAACGAGGGCTTGCGTGGAGGCGGCATTGCGACCACGGGCTTGGACGTCACTTCAACATTTCTCTGCTTTTTTGACGACATGATCCAGTATATTCCACATGCTCCAACACAATACGTGTATCACCTCTGGCTTATAAGGCCCAATGTAACACGGGTAATCACCAAATCCCGGAGGGACGGATTCATTTCCAAGCGCCAACATGAAACTTATTGTGCTATAATATTTCGATATCACTGCAACCGCATGTGCCATAACAATATTTATATAACAATAATTGCACAGTAGAAATCTCGTGCCATATAAATAATCGCAAGGCATAAACCTCGTACCATAACAATATCATGCCCATATATAACTCACGTGCCATAGTCATCTCAATTCGTATCGACAACTCACATGCCATAATCTCAGTACATATAAGAGGATCATATGCAGAGATGTATGTATATGGATAAGAGATAAACATGTACGACGAGCATAGATAGAGAAATAACCATGCAAGGAATATATCCATGTGTACAAACGATGATCTCTTTACATGATATATTGGCATATATATAACATATCTCTATGAATCTGACATGTAATCCATCATACAAATATCCATCATGTCCAAATAAAACATCAAAATCCTAGATATGATCTATAACATGAATAACAAAGCTCAAGTAGTAATAGCAATAATTAAAGCATATCACAAGTCGAACATGTAACAAGACAAGGCATAACAAAACATAAACTCTACCCCTCAGCATGATATAATCTTGGTGCCCGGATAAACGTTCGTCACCTCGTATATACATCACCTCCAAATACATTATATATAGCATATACATCCATTTTAAACAATTCTCTCAAGTCAAAGTTAAGCAAGATACTTACCTTCTCCGGGCTTGTCTTTTACTCCAAATCACACATTTTTCTTTGTTCTTGACCTTCAAGTGCGAAAATATTGCCAAATATCATTCGCGGAAGTCAAACAATGCTAAAGGAAGCAATCCCAATTAATAAAGTTTTGATATTTGAAAAATTTCCAAAAAGTCAACAAAGTCTCACATGGTAAAAACCCGCAACCAAGACTAAATATTAGTGATCCATAACTCCATGAGTCTAAATATGTGATTAATTTTCAAATTCGAGTCCAAATCGATTTTTAAAAATCTCAAAATACACTCTCTTAAGTTTTAAGTCAAAACCAATATTTTTCTCTTTAAATCCTTGATTTTATGTGTAATAATTAATGGGAAATCATGATATATACTCAAATACAAGGTAGAAGCACTTACCCATGAGTTTGGAGTGTTCCTCTTCCAGAATCGCCTCAATCCGAGTTTCCTAACTCCAAAAATGGTGAAATGAACTTATAAAATACTTCCCAATATAAAATATGAAACAATCATTAAAATTTAAACTCTCATCGCTAAGGTTACCCAATTTGGTCGCTAAAAGTACGCACCAGAACCTGTTTGCACCAACCTTTTTCTACACTTCAAAACATATTCTGGGTGGTCCAAAACTCACCCAAATTCCCCGGAACCTAGTCTAAACATTCAAATTAAGTCCATAAAGAGTAGACAGACCTGTCCAAGGTCTCAAAATATATATGGGATCACTACATCTAAGGAAACTTTGATATAAACAGTCCATAACATTCAAAAAGGAAATTATGTTTCACTATTTTTCGTACTTTTACTACATCAGGGAGAGAAAAAGGGAAGGGAGTGTCATATTATTAACGAAAAAGGGTATGATATGTCCCTCTACTATCATCAATAGTTTAAAAAAGCCCTCTGTTATACTATTAGGAGATCCCAACCCTTGACGTTATACTATTATACATATATGCCCTTATTTTAACAAAAGGGCCACGTGGCAGGTTTAAAAACTATCTAGGTAATTTTATAACGGTTCCGACCCAACCCGACCCTTCACCCTTATTAATGTGTGAACCCAAATCTTTCTTCTTCTTAATTTTATAACGGGTCCCTCCTTCAATTAAAATTCTTTCTTCTTCTTAATTAAAATTCTCTCTTCTTCTTCTCAATTAAACTCTGATAATGTTGTTCTATGTCTAGTTCTAGTGTTACATCGAGGAGGAGGTGCTACTGTGGGGAGATTGTGAACAACTTCACCTCGACAACTACAAACAACCCCGGAAGGAGATTCTACAAATGTGCTAAACCAGAAGTAAGTGTAAATTTTTTTTAAGCAAATATACTACTAGGCTAGATACCTAGTAGCTAATATATAAATATAAAACAAATACGTCCAAAGCTTACAAGATGTTCATAATTACCTACTAATTGTATGAAAATACTAATAACTTGCAACCTATATTCTAAAGAGCTAACTATTACAACAAAAAATATTGAGTGCTTCATCCTCATGAAGGTGTTTGTGGAGTCAAGTGTCAATGCCAAAAACCAAGTAGCACCTAAACAATTCTCACTAGGCGCCAGGGTATATAGTACATTGACAATACTGAAATCCCAACAAGAACACCATAAATCTGATGCAAGCAAACTCATCCAAATACTGAAACCATAGTTGCTCTTCCTTATCCAACCATAGTATAAGAAAGCAAGTGAATTTAGTAGTTGAGCCATTCGCAATATATGTATTGTGTTATCCCCTTCTGAATGAGTGTGTAAACACACTAATACCACTGAAACTTGATACCACACCATGAAATAAGGATTATGAAGCAGTGCACATTGCAGAACTCTAGCAACTAACCAACTGATCCACTGGTAGTCTCTTTTCAAAATTGACGATTGATCCAATACCTCATGTAGACTTCTTTATAACAGAACCTCAACTATATAAAGAAATCTGTCATATACTAATTGATCCCCAGAATGAGCATGAAGCCATGCTAATACCACTGGAAAACCAATCAATACACTCCAGATATAAAGATGATTAGGTTCAGGCAGTTTAGATAGATATGTCTCCATTAATCAGGTTCCTTTCTCTTGGCTATCCTAACTCTTAAGTTAGGAATTTGATATTTGTCCATGCTTATCAATGTCTTTCCTTCAGGTGGAAGTTCATGAAACGAGTGATATGTGATTGTACCTGCAAAAGAGAACACAAGGTTAGCTAAAAAATCTGCTACTTTGTTGCCTTCCCTTAGCACATGCTGAAAAAGCACATTATATGTGCTCTTTATCTCCTTAATCCTTCTGACTTCTGCACCTATACACCATGGTGTCTCCCATTCCTCATCAATTATCCTCCTCATCACAAGTGAATCAGTCTCCATGATCAAAGGGTTAAGTTTCCTCTCCACACAGAACTTCAATCCTTCAATAATTGCTTTTGCCTCAGCTACAATGTTTGTTGACTCACCTATCTCCTTTGCCTCAGCATATATCAAGTCACCCTCATAATCTCTGACACAAAATCCATATGAACTAGGACCCGGATTTCCCCTTGATGCACCATCTGTGTT
>MDKI01062673.1:0-13848 GCA_005239505.1 Nicotiana paniculata | reverse complement strand
TTTCTACTTGGGGAAATTTCATCCCATTTTCATGGTTTTTCATCCAATTTCATTGATTAGATTAAGAAAAATGATAGAGATTATTGATATACAAACGGATTAAGGTTAGAAAACGTTACCTATGATTCTCTTCTTCAAATCCCACTGAAAATCGCCAAGTTCCGAGCTCACAATCGTTGGAATTATGAATTTCAAACCCTCGGATTTTTGGTATAACCAGCCCAGATGTTTCGCACCTGAGAAACTGGGATCGCACCTGCGGAAACACAATCGCAGGTGCAGAAATTCATTAAACGACCTGGGGCCACACCTGCGGCACCCCCTTCGCACCTGCCTGTCCGCACCTGCCGAAATACCATCACAGGTGCGAGACTTCAGAACCAGAATGGTTCAGCTGCTCTCAAAGTCCCAAACTCACCCGTTGGGCATCCGAAACAATCCCGAGGCCCCTGGGACCTCAACCAAACCTACCAAATAACCCTAATACCTTGGTTGATCCTTAAAAACACATCTCATAACATCAAAATCATCAGATATGCATAGATTCAAGCATAACAACTTAGGAAATTTCTAGAATTCACATCATATGCCGAAACACGTCTAAACTCATCCGAATGACCTCAAATTTTGCACACAGGTCATAAATGACATTATGGACCTTCTTTCGCTTTCAGAGTTCCATTTCGAGTCCGATATAAAATTTTCACCTATTGGCCGAAATCGCCGAAATTCTAACTTTCGCCAATTCAAGCCTAAATCCACAACCGACCTCGAAAACACATTCTGAACACGCTCCTAACCCCGAAATCACCCAACGGAGTCGACGGAATTCCATTCTGGGTCCGTCTTCACAGAGCTCTAGCTACAGCCAGATTTCTAAAGCTAAATTCCACATTTATGGACTATGTGTCCAAAATCACCCCCGACTTCATCATTCAACGCTACGACAAGTTCCAATAACATAAATAGACATGGGAGAAGCGGTTAATAGGGGATCGGGGCGCTAATTCTTAAAACGACCGACCGGGTCGTTACACTTCTATAATCTAACTTATTTCGAAAAGTGCTTTTTAAAAAGATACTTTAAATGAGAAGCAAATTGTGTTTGGTTAATCAATTTGAAAAGGAATTTTTTCGTTCCTATACACTATTTGAAACTTGATTACAAAAAATATCTCAGTTTTGATATTTACCCGACCTAAACACGTTTTAGCTACAAGAAAATATACATTTGCTTAAACTAGACTCCTTTTTGCGGTAGTCTTCCTTATTTAAGCGCAGGATTTTAGGATCGCTTATATTTCAATTAGAGATTTTACTGACGCAATCATTGCACCATAATCAAGGCAACATATTTCTACAATCCTTCTATTATGCAAATATTCTCTGGTTATCATCACACCATAATCAAGGCATATATCTGCAGTATCCTTCTATTCTCTAGTTTTCTCTAGTTTTCCATAAACAAAGGTTTTGAAGAAAACAACTGCAAACAATTAGCTACAATTGAATTGAATTTCGCGACATAATGTCAAAATTAGTGATTATGCTTCAGCTCAATGGTCGGTGGGATAGTGTTGGGAAATACAAATATTTTGATGTTGATGGAATTGTAGTCAATGAAGATTCAAATTATAGTCAATTGAATCCCGCAATTGCAGAGCATCTAATGATCGATACCTCCGCAAAATATCGAAATCAAATTCACTGTCAACGAACATTTTCCTCCAATGGAAATTCGGAACGATATGGGAGTTTGAGTGTATATGGAGAAGAAAAGGGAAAACAAAAACTTAGGAATGTATCCAGTGTGTATAACAGTGCGTGATTTATATTTGGAATGCAGTATGTCGAATGCGAGCACAATTGCAGGTTTACTCTGTTTTTCCAATGCTAATGTTTTTTAATTTCAAGTGTTCTACAAATTATCTACAATAATGCTACATAACAAATGTAGTTCAATTGTTATGTATATACAAGTATTCTTTCAAATACTGAACATATGAATGTACATAGGTCTGAATTACTATACTTTTAATTGAGTGCAGGTTCATCTGATTATCGTAATACTAACGTGGTACAATTGTCAAGCAATTGTAATACCATTGGAGAAGTATCATGAACAGTAAAGTTGATTGATATGCAAACATCTCCGGCAATTATGGAATATGAAAGTATCTTCATAACAGAACATACGTCAAATGTTATTGAAGCAGGCCAAGTTTACCAAGACAAGCAAACAATTGTCAGTGCACTGAAGCACTATTCTTTCATGAATAAGTTTCTATTTAGGGTGAAAGGTCTAGTGCAAGTAGGTAGGAACATTTATTTGTCAAATTCATATTGTGTATAAGTTGTAGTTTTTTGGTATATAAATTGTATAAAACAAGTTGTTATGCATAAACATCCTCGTATTCTGTAGCTACAATTTGCATAATATTTTTTGAATTGTTTTGATTATGTAGCTACTACCTCGTATGTGTTGGGGACAATTGTACGTGGCACTTTAAGTTCACCGGCATAAATGAATCAGCATTTTTCAAGGTTCGAAAATTCAACAGCTTGTACACATGCTCTTTGATGGACAATACATATATACAATGTAAACCTACTTCCATAGTAGTTGGCAGCATGGTGATGCCAAAATATGCGGATCCCAAGACAATATACACACCAAAAGACATACAAACTGACATGTTGTCCGACAATGGTGTGAACTTAACATACATGCAAGCTTGGAGAGCAAAGGAAAAGGCTTTGGAATTTTTGAGAGGTCATCCTGCTAATTCCTACAATCGTTTACTGATTTATTTGTATATTCTGGAGAAGACTTATGCAGGATCGGTAGTGAAATTGCAGAAGACTAAAGATGACTATTTATTTTATGCATTTGTTGTACTTAGTACGTCCATCAAGGGTTAGGAATATTGTAGGCCAGTTGTACTAGTTGGTGGCACCTTCTTGAAGTCCGCATATAGGGGAGTCATGCTAACAGCTAGCATAATGCATGCAGCAGGTAATGTAGATTAATTGTAAAAATATTGTTATAAAGTTATTTTTGGGACTGTATTTTTTATGTTTTCAAGTTATATTACAGAAATTGAATTTCTTTTTGCTACCTATGTGATAGGTAGCATATTACCACTAGCATACGCCGTTGTTGATTCAGAAAATGACGCATCATGGAGGTGGTTTTCTGAGCAATTCACACATGCATATGGTGAAAAACCAAATATGTGTGTTGTTTCGGACCGGGATGAGAGTATATTGAAGGAAATATCTACTGTTTATACCGAAATGCCAAATTATGCTTACATGTGGAATATCTAGACAAAGGTAAGGTCAAAGTTCAAGAATGTTCATCTAAAATTAAGCAAATTGTACTTTTCCATGGCACGATCATACACGGTTGATGAATTTAATGAGAAAATGTCAAAGATTGAAAAGATCGACACATGTGTTAAAGAATAGATATACGATATTGGCTATCATAGATGGTCTCGGGTACATTCTACAGTGAACAGAACATGGACGCTGACATCAAATATTGCAGAGTCCTTGAATACGGTAACCAAAGATGCAAGAGAGTTGTCTGTAGTAGAACTATTAGAGTACATAAGGACTCTTCTTGAACGTTGGACTAATAAAAAGTTATTGAATGCAAAGGGTACGTTCACATACCATGGGAAAAAATAAAACAAAGAGTTGGAAGACAACAGGACATTATCGCAGAAGATGAGAGTAAGTTATGGCCAATAACATCAGATCATTGATTCCATCAAACTAAATATATATTGATAGTTGTAGAAATATCGTTGTATAATTGTAGTTATTTTATTTTGTATCTGTTACTAACAATTTGTTTGTTTGTAATGAAATTGTAGGTGAGCGCTTCAACAAATTACATCCATATTGTGATAGATGGTGTAGCTTCATTCTTTGCCTTCAAAACAAGAGATGTAGTTGTGGACAATTCCAGCTTGATGAACTTCTTTTTCCACATGCTTTGGAGGCTTTGAGGCACAAGAACGAGTCTTATGAAAACTAGTGTTCTCCTTGTTACACGAGGGAGAGCCTTCTGAAATACCAGTAGACTTGTTGCCTAATGAAATAAAATGGAATGTGCCACAACATATAGCTAAAGAATTTGTAACGCCACCTACTGGGAAAAGGCAGCCAGAGAGACCTCAAAAACAAAGATACAAACCATATGATAAAGTAAATGCAAAGAAGTACAAGGTTTCATGTGGAAACTGCAGACTAGAAGGGCATAACAAAAGATCTTGTAGGAATGCTCCCAAAAGGAAATAAAAATTGATATAGTTTCAAGAAATTATTTTACTGAGTGTTGTTGATGATAATCTGTCTTTTAAGACATATTAAATTGTATTTGTTCTGTTCTGAAGAATTATAGTTGTGGTGTAATTATGTTGCTAATTTGAATAAAGATTGTCTCCTATAATGAATGTTTGCTAAACAGATTTCAACTCTTAATACAATTGGTTTTGTAGTTGTTTTGTTCAAATGCTAGGTTTATTTATTACTTTTTCAGTATTTACTAACAACACTATTAAAATTGAATAGATTATGTATTTTTGTGTAGTATTTGTAGACATAATTGTAGTTATGCTGTAAAAAAATTATATAGTACCAATATCGAGATAAAGTACTAACAACTTTCAACCAAAAAAAAAAATTCAACATATGTTTTCTATTCTAAGTAGTAAAATTCTGGACAAAATAATAAAATAAAAGGTAAAAACAACCGTAGCACAAAACTGCTACAATTAAATTGCAGTTGACTTATTCTTAATAAATAATTTGCCTACAACTTTACTACAATCCAGCTACAACTAAACATTATAACAATAATTTTTCTACTGAAAAGAGCAACTAATTCTTCTTTTTCCGGCATTGTGTTCTCTCTTTCACAGTTGGTGCACCTTTTCTTCTTGAAAATCTGCCAGTCACCTCACTTTCACTAATTGCACCAAGCTCTTACTTTTTCCTAGCATAATCCTGAAGGAGCGCTCCATAGCGTATACGGTGTTGATCAATATCAGAAAGGTCTTCCTTTGAAATCGATAGGTCTCTAATGCTGACATATTCTGCAAATGCCGCCACGTATACACCACAGTCACTGAAGAGTAATAGGGGAAAATATTTAGCATTCAATGTAAATTACAATTGGTTAAATAGAAGGAAAAGCAGCACATACAATCCCTCTCTTTGCTGGGGTATCTCACCAACCAACCACTGAATGTCAAGAGGGTCAGTAACACCTTTTTCAATGTATGCCGTTGTGTTCTTGTAGTTGATGTCTGGACGCTTTCGAT
This sequence comes from Nicotiana paniculata, assembly GCA_005239505.1. NCBI lineage: Eukaryota > Viridiplantae > Streptophyta > Magnoliopsida > Solanales > Solanaceae > Nicotiana > Nicotiana paniculata. The sequence goes on along the minus strand of MDKI01062673.1, from coordinate 8,512 downwards.
AGAAGCCGGTGCATGATAAGTAGAGGGGGGGTCATAATAGCAAACTTGTCGACAACAGATTCAACAAGTTTGTGATTTCGTAAAGAGACCACAGAACCATAAACATATAGAACCCTATCAGTAATGTCACACACAGCCAACAACCAATGAAATTTCTGCATAATGTTTATAGGCATAATCACAAAATCAACTTTGTCCCATGCAACATTTGCAATTAATCGCTACAAGGCCCTGGAAGGAATTCACCGCCTTATGGCTGAACCGCGATTACTCGCGATTCAGGCTTCATGCAGGCGAGTTGCAGCCTGAAATCTAAATTGTGGATTGGTTTTTTGGAGTTAGCTCACCCTCGCAGCGGAATTGAATCAGGTACCCTGATATGTATTATGATACGACGACCTGGGGTTTGACAACATCAAGATTTTTATCGGCAGGAGCATTAATGTACCTCTTATAAATTTGTTCAATTCTAGTCTTGAAGATACAGTCAGTGGTTGTAAACTGTGTTTTGTTTCCAGGACCATACTTTCCTCTCTTCCTTAAATAGTATAAAATAACATCAATGTGCTGCAAAAAAATGTCCTTATTTCTCAATGTTGAATACAATTTAACTACAATTTTCAAACAAAAAATCTATAGATATTTAAAATAATAGAATACTACAGTTAATCATTAAATTCCTCTAGGGTATGTGTGTACCTTGTGGTTGAGGATTTTCCCGGGATGTGCCAAAGTGTAAAATCAATCCTTTTTATCAACTTTCTCAACTCCAAAATCAAAAAATGGGTTGAGCTGGTTATATTTTAAAGTATAAGGCGCCTTCCTGCTATTTAAAGACATAGTAAGTACAATTATTATGTAGTTTCAATTGGAAATCCATAAATTGAATGTACTCGATAATATGGAAAAAATTTATAATCTAACCTCTTTGAAATCGTGTTGGTACCTAATATAACCACTTATTGAATTCTTCCAACAAGTCAGGATCTACATCGTCGCCAATAACCCCAGTAAACAGATGCTTGATGTTGAAAATTGGAGGAGGTCCAACAGAAGTGCTTCTCCCAAAACTGAAATAAGGGATAAAGGAGGATCTGGCATGCTTTCCAGGAACCCTTGTTCTTCCTTGATGCACAAGGGTTGTTTCATCTTCATTAACCTCGCCAAACTTAACAATCTGTGAGAAGTTCTCTGGAAGTTCAAAATCTTCAAGTGTTACTGCCCTTTTTTCAGACCTGGAGTCATTGTCCAAATCACCTATATTGATGTAGTCGACTGGTTCACCTACAAAATTTAAAACAAAAGAACATTGTATGTTGATTGCATCAATTCTTTTGGGAAAACTGAAACTCATATGAAAGTTGTTGTTTTTTCCCTACAATTATATTTTAATATATAATACCACTGAAATCTCCATTGCAGTTGTCTCATTGTTGTATAACATTTACTTCTTGAATGAGAGATTGCAAATGCATAGTCTCCTTCTCCTCATTTAAAGGCTCTCCTTGTATGCCAACTTTTGCATCCTGTTTTGGAGAGTCCACATGCATAGTTTCCTTCTCTGTTACAATAAATGTGTACAACTTAGTAAAATTGTAGATCATTTGTAGTAAACAAAAATAACATTATAGATAAATTATAATTTAATTGTAGTTAATTTGTTAAAATGATGGCCTGTAGCTGAGATGTAATATGAATTTTGAAATATGTAGATAAAATGTACTAAATCATACCTGGAGTTTCTTCCTCCAACGCCCCTTGAAATTGGGAAGACAAGTCAACACCTGCAGGGCATGATATAGTCACATTCTCCTCATTTTGAATGTCAAACATGAGTCATGTATCTAAGACAACAATTGGAAATATAATGTAGATTATTTGTTGGTAATTTAGGCTATATGTAGATATAAATGTAAATATAATGTAGATTATTTGTCATCAAATTGTGTTAAAATTGTTAAAATACCTATTTTACTGTTGCTGCCCAACAATGGTTTAGCACAACTACCATGATACTGTTGCTTGCTCTTTTTTTTGTAATGCTCATCATTTTTCGCAGAACTGCCAGTAAACTGTAAGCAGAATTTTTTAGCCTATATACTTTATGAATGCTAATATAAAAATAATAATGGTAAAAATTGTCCAAAATGAATATATTTTGAATGAAACCTTAGAATCAATGTTAGTATCCTGTTGACTTTTTATTTCCTGTAACAAAGACTTGATGGAATCATTGAGTAGCAGTCGAATGCTACCTAGTTCTTGAAAAACCTAAAGAACAAAAATGGTAATAATGTATCTGACAGTTAGAGGCTTACAGATATATAAAAAGACTAAAAATCAAGAATTAGGTATACCTCTTTCTTGAACAATCCAAGGTTTGAACCGACCTACGTATTAAAATAGAAAGAGTTAAAGAAATAATTTGCATAACATAAATTAAAGAAACCAGCTAGGAATATCATTAGTTGTTACCTTATCAACATCTTTTCTTAATTTTTTTTAGTTGTTTCACAATATCTTTCTTGTCATCTATTCTCATTGCCTGCTTATGTCCAGATAGAGATAGATCATCTGTCGGATGCTCGGCCTGTGTTTCATCTTCTTCAAGGATGTATTCAACTTTGTCTGACAAAGTCATTCTAGAAAGCTCTTCTGGGGCTTCAATCATGTTGGCAAACTGAGTGAAATAAAAACGTGAGGGACCTAATCATCATATGTATAAAATGTGTATATAATTTGTATTTATATTGTCTGTACAAAAGTGAAAAATATTTATCTTGATCCATGATAGTTTGATCATCCTCTCTTCCAATGTAGAAATCCATATCTTGTCCTTACGAGTTGTCCAGTTAAGTATGCAGGGAATCGAGTTACTAGCTATCTTGTTGAATGCTAATAATTCACGCTTATTGTCTGTTGATTGTCATCGACGATATTATGACAAGCTTCTCACAAAAAAGATCATGTTTGAAAAGGTTATCGTCGAGGATAAATTGTCCGAGCTGCTCCCAGAATTCTATGGCTGTCTACAAACCTCCGGTTGGTCGTGCCTTATTCCTACCACGTGCAAAGCCAATGAGGATTGGGTTCGTGAGTTTTACGCTAATCTTAAGTTTACAAACTTCGCTGACCCACAACTCACCATAAGGGGCAAAACAGTGAGGTTTGGGACTGAACAGATCAATGACATTCTTGGGCTTCCTGACCATCCACTTGAGCCGGTGCGAGAAAAGGATCATTGCAAAAACGGAGAATCTTGTTTCTAAACTCTATCATGCAGGCATGAGAGAAAAATGGGACAACAAGAGAAAGGGTTTGAAGTTCATCAACTTCACAGCTGAAGCCAAAATGTGGCTCTACATCATCTGCAACAGAGTATCGCTATGTGGAAATGTTTCAGATGTCTCATACACCAGAGCCTTGATCATTGCATGCATACTAGACGGTATTCATGTGAATGTCGGTCACTATATCCTGTGGGAGCTGAGAGAGTATTTTCTAGTTGACAGCCCAGGGTTGATGTTTCCTTCACTGATTACAGAGTTGTGCAGGCGGACAGAGCTTGAGGTGTGTAGCACCAATGATTAGTTACCGGCTGACAAACCCTTTCATCTGTTGAGAGTAATGGGCGAGGATAGTGTAGTAAAGAGAAAGAAGAGGAAAGTCACCACTGTTGTCGGACCAGAGTCATCCTCACATGCAGCATTGCCTGAGGGACCATTTAGGATGCTGAACTCACAGCTTGGCATTATCTATGATTTAGTGTCACATCTCCTTAGATGACCCTCACACCCCCGGCCTAGGCCCGAGTACTTTACCATGTAAGACATGAAGACCTACCCAGATTCACAGAAAAATCAAGCAGAGTCTCGTGAGAAGTTGGAAGCTTCTGTTGGCAGACTCGAGGCAGCCAATGGCAACTTGTCCAAGGCACATGTAGATCTTCAGTCGGACTTCCAAAAGGAGAAAGCGAGAAACAAGAAGAATGGCAGGTTTATGATCAAGATGTGGAGAGGCATCAAGGCCATATTCAAATGGGGGAAGCCGAACAGGAAGATAGCTATTGAGGACGACGATGATAGAGAAGAGTACTCCTTCATGTCAAGTGTTGCTGGTGATGATACTGATGATGATGAGGCCGAGAGTTCTTCACGACAGTGATTAGCCTTTCTCCCGTAGTGTAATGATCCGATCGGTTGTTTTCAGATCTAGCGTGTCGTTCAGTAGTTTGAAGTCATGATCAGCTTCATTTTAGGTATTATGACTCGTGGGCATGGTCGGATTTGAATTTCGGGAAGTTCGGATTCAAATTGGAAAGAAAAATCTCATTTCAGAAGCCTTAAGTTGGAGAAATTGACTAAGATTGGAATTTTGAGTAAACGACCTCGGAATCGGGGTTTAAAGGTTCCTGCAGGTTAGTATGATGATTTCATACTTGGGCGTATGTCCGGATCGGGTTTTGGATAACCCCGGAGCATTTCGGCGTATATTGTGGAAGTTAGTGTTTTAGAAGGATTTCACAAATTTGGGTGGGAAAGCATTTCAAAGTTATTGATGTTTGTTTTGGATTCCAAGCATGGGAATAGCTTCGTATGGTGATTCTAGAATTGGGAGCACGATCGGAAGTGAATTCGGATGTCCGTAGGTCATTTTGAAGTCATTTAGCTAAAGATAGAAATTTAGAGATTTTTGAGAAATCCGACCGGAATTGGAAATTTTGAGATCCGGGTCGGAATACGATTCCGAGAGTTGGAGCATGTCCGTAATGTCGAATGTGACTTGTTTGCAAAATTTGGGGTCAATCGGACGTGATTTGATAGGTTTCAGCATCGGAGGTGGAAGTTTGAAATTTCAAGTTCATAAAGTTTGGATTTGGGGTGCGATTCGTGGTTTCGGCATTGTTTGATGTGATTTGAGACCTCGAGTGGGTACGCATTATGTTTTGGAACTTGTTCGCATGTTCAGGTTGGGCCCCGGGGGCCTCGGGTGTTAACCGGACGAGCCTCGGACAAGGTTTAAACTTGGAGAGCATAAGCCGAAGATCCCAGCTTCTGGTTTGATCGTACCTGCGCTTGGATGGCCGCAGGTGCGAGCTCGCGGATGCGGGGCACGAGTCGCAGAAGCGAAAAGGCATGGGTTGGACAGGCACCACGGGCGCGAAGAATTGTCCGCGGGTGCGAAGACCGCAGGCGCGAAGAATTGGCCGCGGGTGCGAAGACTGCAGTCGCGAAGGTTTTGCCGCAGGCGCGAAGGTTTCGCCGCGGGCGCGAAGATCGCTGGGCAGTAAGTTTTTAAAGCAGGGGTTTGAGCATTTTTGCTCATTTATTCATTTTTGGGCGATTTTTGGAGCTTCTAGAGAGGGATATTCACCTAGCAACTTGGAGGTAAGTCAATCCCACCTATTGCAAGTTAACTACTTGGATTATGTCTAGATTTTAACATGAAAAATTGTGGAAAAGTTGGAAATTTTGAAGAAAAACTTAGAATTTGCATTCTTGGATTTTTGACCACGAATTTGAGCATGGAATTAGAGTAAATTGTATATTTGAGTTATCAAGGCTATGGGTAATCATTATCTTCAAAAAAATTCAGAATCCGGGCACGTGGGCCCGAGGGCATTTTGGTCAATTCCTTGAGCGGAGTTGGGAATTTATATAATTTGAATTTTTGCAAATATTATAGTATATTTTCATTGGTTTGTCATTTATTTGGATAGTGTTGGGGCGTTGTGCGTCCATTGGAGTCGTCGGAAGGGCTTGGAAGCCAGTTATGGAATTTCGGAGCGAGGTAAGTCTCCTTTCTAACTTTGTGAGGGGAAATTTTCCTCCTAGGTGAACTAATTAAGTATGTGCTACTATCTGCGGGGGCTACGTACGCACGAGGTTACGGGAGTCCGTGCGTAGCTACTATTATGCCATGTTCGGGTAGTCTAGGATCCACTAGCATGCCTTACCTGTTGTACCTGTGATCTTGCCTGTAATATTAGACTACTAATATAATCGAAATAGCAATTGAATATCTAAAGAAGACTAGAGTTCATTTTCTTAATCATCTAGAAAGATAATTGATTTCCTCCGTGGATAATTGCATTCCTGATAAGTTTTTATCATTGAATATTTTTAAACTTTTCAAATGAATTTCGAGAAAAGATTTAAATGCTATTTTTGTGACTTTTAAAAGAGAAAATTTTCATTTACTTGAGTATTTGTTTTTCCGATGTAGTCGGGGTGGACTTTTTGATTTTGCATGACTGTGTGTGACCGCTTCACAATTTATATTCCGCGAGCGGAGTGTGATTTCCCCCCCTCTCATGGGAGCGGGTCGTACGCAACGGCGGATTGAAAGATGCACTTATGATTCGGTCCGTTCGACCCTCGGCAGTGCATATATATGATTATTTTATGGCAAAGATGCACTTATGGTTCGGGCTGTTCGACCCTCGGCAGTGCACAGATATGATTATTATGATGGCTTAGGCCGGTTGTCCTTATCCTGTATGCGCATGCTAAATTGTTAATGATTTCATGGACTGTTTATTTAAGATATCTGGGGGAAATGAAGAAGTAACTGTTTATTTAAGGTATTTGGGGGGAAAAGAAGTAGTAATTTTTTATTTACTTTCAACATTTATTTGAGTTACAGTTATCTTTAATGTTTACTGTTTTTATCATCCTCGTATGCTTATTACTGATAGCATATTGTGTTAAATTAATTTGTTGGACCTTAGTGATTGTCTAATTCGACCCCTCGTCACTACCTCTCTGAGGTTAGGCGGGCGACTTACTGAGTACACGTTGTTTTCGTACTCATGCTACACTTGCTGTCCATTTTTATTGCACATGTACTTTCACAGCGATGTGGCTGGTTTAGAGACTTAGGCGAGCTTCATCATCCGGAGGCGATCCGCAGCTGACAGAGTCTCCCTCGTATTGTATTCATTTTGTTTTAAATTGCATTGTCCAATTTGTATCTCGGACAAGCTTTATAATGATTGTATAAATTCTTAGAAATTGCTCATGCACTTGTGACACCGGGTTCTGGGATGTGTTTGGGATATATTTGCTAAAATGGAATATTTAAACCACCGTATTTGCTTAATGGATTTTTGTTTAGTTATTACGTAATAAGTTAAAGGTAATGATTTCAAAAATGTTAAAATAGGAATTTATTTCAACTAGTTAATGATTGGCTTGCCTGACGATGGTGTCCGGCACCATCACGACCTTAATAGATTTTTGGGTCGTGACACGCAGTCTGCTAGTCTGATGCAGACGTTAGGGAGACCCTCAAACTACTCTTATTTTATTTTTATATATTGCAGTGAGGGCACTGCATTGGTTTAGTTGGGGGTGGCTTTAGGGAGTATACTTTATTCGTACATTGATGCTTAATTTGTACCTTGTCGGGTTTATGTTGTGGTACGGATATTGTGTGCCCTTGCCGGACTTGTTTTATTATTGCTTATCATGTGCTCTTGCCGAGCGTAGTTGTGATTGGTTATATATTTGCAGATTACTCACTTTTGCTATTCTATTCTATTTTTTTCTTTATTTATTTTCTTTAGTAATTTTTAGTTTATGTTATTTTTGTTCCTTTAGTATTAGTTGATTTTGTTATATTATTTCCTTTAGTATTTTTCGTTATTTTATTTTTATTTCTTTAGTGTTTATTTTATCTTCTTTAGTAGTTTTAGTTTATATTTTTTTTATCTCTTTAGTAGTATTTCCCTGGGTTTTCTTTATGCTATGGTTCTTTCCCGAGGAACATTTTTGTGTTAAGCCGGGTGCCTTTTCCCTATGATGGATGGCGTGAAGACTTTCTTGAGGGAATTGGTCTTGTTTTGTTATGTGGAGACTTTTGGATTGTTTGGTACTAATAAATTAGTCTCTTGTAGGTGAAGTGTGAATTAAGAATACCCCTACGGATTTTGGTTTTAAATTGAAAGAGTAACTTGCATGGGGAAGAATAATTTTTGTGACAACTTTTGGCTCATTTGGTGACTCTTTACCCACTAGTTGGCATGATATTGCTCTAAATGCTCTTATTAAAAAGTGAAATTGATCCATCTTGATTAGTTCATGTGTCATGTGTTAGTTTTTGTTAAAAATAATTCTTGTGTTTACTTCTATCAATTAGAACTTGCCCGGTTGGTATTTCAAGCTAATATTAATTATGTTTGGTTGGAGGGATGACCTTAGGCATTCTTTGTGATCTTTGAAAAAGTCTCTTTAGCCTTTCAAGCCTACCATTGCATAAATATTATCACTAGTTACTCCATTTGAGCCTTTAACCTTTTCTTTGGCCACCTCATTACAAACTTTTACCCTTTTGTGAAATAATTCCTTCTTTTGAACCCATCCCTCCTTGAATATTGAGAATGAGGCTAAAAGTCTAAGTTGGGGGTGTTGGTGTCAAGTTAGAAATTGGTAAGGTTGTACATTCAGTATAGAAACATATACCTCAAAGTTGTTTATATGAAGATACTCAAGCTCCAAAAGAAAATAGTTAT
>ML347613.1:0-52115 GCA_005239505.1 Nicotiana paniculata | reverse complement strand
TTAATCCTTGCTTTAATATTTATTTAGATTTGGTTTGCTTAGTTCGTGTGTCCAAGTTCCCAGGAAAATTAATAGGGCTAGACATATTAGCAAAATTGATAAGTTTAAATATTTAGAATATTGTACACTTCAAAAATTAGCATTTATTTAGGAAAAAGAAGTAAGGTGTACTGCGTGGCTCACCCTTTCCAAAAGTTTCAAGTATTTAATTAAACTTTCCAATTAAATATATTAGAAGAACACTCAAAGTTAAAAGGACTAGACACATAAGGAAAACATGGTACTTTGAAATCAATTAATTTTATTTGCTAAATCCTTTTAATGTATAACTAGTATTAGTACCCGTGCGATGCGTGGACACAAATCATGTTAAATTGTGATGTAGGTTGTTTGAATCATGTGCAAATAATCTTAAAATACAAAACCTCTGAGACAAAAATTATATAACATTAGATATTAACCTTTTTTTAAATAATATGACTCTTAATTAATTAATTAATTAATTAAACGAGGATTAGGTTTAGAACCAAATCTCGTAATGCATAATCTTTTTTTTAAAATATTTTTAGCAACCTAACCCCTTAATTTTAGTCTTGCATTTCATTTCGCTTTCAATATTAAAGAATACTAAACATATCATGATGTGATATGCCTTGTTTGAGCACAATAAATCATATTATTTTAGTAAACTTCATTTTTTTTTGGTAAATAAAGATTTTATTACCAAGTAAATATGTACAACTCAACAAAAAAAAAATTGCTCAATAGAGGAAAATGAACACCAGTTCCATTTCCCTTATAATTTTAACAAACTTCTTACTATTACTTTGTTTTTATCTAAAGTTAAATATGTCTTATTATCACATTATTTGTACATAAATTCTTTTTTCTTTTGTTTTGTCTTATAGTTATTGTATTATTTATTATTTAATATTATTATACTATCATATAATATTTTATTAGCTTTATAATTAAATTAATATCTTGCTTATTATTCTTTTAATAGTCTTTAATAAATACTAATATTTTATTCTTGAAATTTGGTATATTTTATGCTTGTATCCTCTCATTCGGAATTTTTTAATCAATTAATTTTTTGTAGTATTATTAAATATAATTTAATTTTTTAATTTGTTTATTTTTAAATTAATTTAATGTATAAGTATCCTAACACTATCTCTATTTTTATACATTCTTTTCCCTACTATAAATTTTAATTAATTTTTACATTAAAATTTTACCTATAACCAGAATAATATCATATTTTAGTTTGAATTTATAAAATTGATGTAGGCTAAAATATTATACATAAGTTATTTGATGATTATGTTCCAAATGTATTGGGTTCTCTTATAGTTATTTTTTATTTAGATGCAGTTAAATTTCTTTTTTTGTTTTTTAGCTTTATGATATAAATTTAATGTTTTTTAATTAATAAAATTATATATATTAGAAAGTTATTTTAATATTAGAAAAATAATTTCTTAATTGTTTGAACATATTTTATGTATGTAGTAATATGTTTATTGTCATTTTATTTCTTTCCGTATATTTCCAAAATAAAAAATTATGAAATAAAAAAAATCTCATCTCAAATTCAAATAATTCTTATCATTCTATTTTCTAAATTGGAACGTAGTTTCAAAGAATTATGATATGCTTTCAAACTTATACTAACTGCACTCAATTCAGATATTAATCATAGAAAAATATTTTCTTAGTTGTTTGAACATATTATATCTAAATGTTGTAGTAATATTTTCACTATCAGTTTATTTCTTATGTAAATTTTCCTTCTTTTTAGCTTTAATGTAAATTAAATTTTTAATTTTCATTAGTATAATTACCTTTATTAGGAATTTATTTTGTATTTTAGTTATTCTTTCATAAATAAGACTTCAATATTGTGATAGTATCCATAGTTTGAGCATTCTAATCATAGTTTTAACAACTTTCTAATTTCAAATTCAATCAGCCTTCCCTTTTATTTATAATAGTAAATTTGTAATAATTTAACATAATTTTGCTAATTTTTTAAGTATTGTATATTTAAATTTAACAACTTTCTAATTTAAAATTTAATTAGACTTTCCCGTTCTAAATTTAAGTTTGTATATTTAATTTACTTTTTTCTAAACTTATGATTTATAAATATCCTAACATTATCTCTAATTTATTTCTATTTTTCAATATGCTTTGTTTTTTATTTTATCTATTAGACTTGAGTTACGTGGACCTATTCATATTATGACTTTTCTTATCATAATAAAAAAAAACTTTCTCGTCTCAAATTTAAATAAGTTTTACCGTTTTTTTTTCTATGATGAAAAATCTAAAAAACGTTCTCTATTTATTTTTTATTTTTTATTTTATATTATTCAATACCTAATATTATATATTGCCATGTGAATTTTTATTAGCTTGTTTGAATTTAATATCTATTTCTACCACACTCGTTCTAACAAAATATAGATAAAAATTTAAAAACTTTCTCAAATTCAAATAAGTTTTATTATTCTATTTTCTAAACTGCATCTTCAAAAATATTATGTTATGCTTTCAAACTTAAGCTAACTGTACTCATTTCAAATAATAATCACAAAAAGATATTTTCTTAATTGATTGAACCCATTATATCTGAATGTTGTAGTAATATTTGCGTACAGAATATTTGTTTGCCCGATTTATCAATATTAATATGACATTATTATTCTTGTTATTAAAATATTTTTCATTAATTATTTAAGCTTTTTCTTACCTTATAAATAATTTATATACTTTATGTAAGATCTTATTTTGCCGCTTGAATTAATTTAATTTTTAAACTTAAATATCTTAAGAAAATTTTAATTTTCTTTTAACTTACTCCAAAGTATAAATAGTCATAGATTATCTCAATCTACGTCTTTCTATATTTTTTTATTTTTTAAGATTGTAATTTTTATTTAGTATTTTACCTCCATATTTCTAGCTAACATAGAAAAAAAATCTATGGGTGGATTAATATAGATATAGCTACAAATATACATATAAATTTAAATTTAAATGTAGATATATATAATAGATTTGTCTAAGATTTATTTAGATTGAGTATAAGATTTGTTAAACTACTTCCATTAACTATGTTTTCATTTATAATTCAAATTTTTAGTGTTGTCTGAAAATTGCGAAGTGGCTTCTTTTTAGCTTGCCACTTGGCTTAACCACATACTTCACTACTCTACTTTTAATATAATATAGAAGTCCTAATATTTGAGATTTTAAAATTAATTTTAAATTTTACCTTATATACTAATATCTAGATAACGGTTCCAATATCGAGAATTAAAAGGATTGATACACAAAAGGAAAGTGATAAGTTAAAGTGTTACGCCCCCAAAAGGCTACCGCAACCGGCACCCAGTGCCTTTAACTTCCATTGGGCGAACCGCTTGTTTTAGCTACCAACTCTCATATCAATAAATCAAAGCAAAACTTTACCAAAAATAATAAGTATCGATGACAAAACATCCTTCTAGGTTCAAAACATAGGTTGAGCCAATGGCCAAAATACATAAGTAGTGAAAACAAAAGTAACAACATAACATGAAAGGTAAAATGATAGTTCCCATGAACACCCAGAGACCTCCCACAAGTGTGCCCGGAACATCTAAGAAAGTACACAAGAATGATGGCACGAGACATAAATTCCCTGCTCATCCGAAAGAAGTACTACAATAGCAATGAACCCGCAGAAGTAGTAGTGGGTCTCACCAAAAGCAACTGGAAGATGGAGAAGACGCCTAGCACACACCGTCATCCCAAAGTGAGTAGGATTTGAAACAATAAGGTAAAATGTCCCACAAAGGAGGCCGAGTACAATTTCTATAGAAATTCTACCCCGTAAGTATCATTGACTCCTTCTGTTAAGGTTGAGGCGATACTTTCGACATATATAAAAAAGTACACATGATATTTGATAAGCCAAACAGTTTGTAAAAACAATGATGGTAAACAATGAACATTTAAGCATTTCAGGGATTTAAACATTTTTTATAAAATTGTAACTCCTTCCATGATTATGAACCTTCAATAAACTTTAAACCTTTTTGTGGGGAGTTCCATAGTTTCCATAAGCAACAATATTTGATAACTCTAGTGACCATAGCCTAATATTCGATAACTCTAGTGACCATCGCCTGATCACGAGGTCGTCTCACCCAATGTCGTGGGATTTTTATGATAGCGCTAGCACGGTAAACTGTCTCTATGGACATCAAGTGATACACACATGGCAAGTGTGATATGTATATATATATATATGTATATATATATATATATATGTATATATATATATATGTATATATATATATATATACATATATATATATATATGTATATATATATATATATATATATTTCTCATGAAACTATAGCTTTAAAGCATTTTGACCCCATAGGTCATGCACACCTTTTAGGATCGGGTCCAGAATGTAATTCGGAGATCCGTGGTAGAATTAGGCTTGAATTGGCGAAATTGAAAATTTGGCGATTTTTGGTCGGCAGTGAAAAATTTGATATCGGGGTCGGAATGGAATTCCGGAAGTTGGATATGTGTGTGTCTGTGTGTGTGTGTGTGTGTGTGTGTGTGTGTGTGTGTATATATATATATATATATATATATATATATATATATTCTCATGAAACTATAACTTTAAAGCATTTTGACCCATAGGTCATGTACACCTTTTAGGATCGTATCCGAAATGTAATTTGGAGGTCTGGTAGTATTAGGCTTGAATTGGCAAAATTAAAAATTTGGCGATTTTCGGTCGGCAATGGAAAATTTGATATTGGGTTCGGAATGGAATTTCGGAAGTTGGAGTAGGTTCGTAGTGTCATTTTTAACATGTACACGAAAATTGAGGTTATTCGAACGTGGTTTGGTAAGTTTCAGTGTCGTTTGCGGAATTTAGATGTTTAAAAGTTCTTAGGCTTGAATATGAGGTTTATTTGGTGTTTTGATGTTGTTTTAAGTGTTCTGAAGGTTCGACTAAGTTCGTATATTGATATGTGACTAGTTGGTATTGTTGGTTGAGGTCCATAGGGCCCGGGGGTGTTTCAGGTGGTTAACGAATTGATATTGGTGTTGGAAGATGGCTGGTTTCTGTTGGTTTTGGAACTTCTGGTGTTTTTCGTACCTACGGATGGGAAGCTGCAGGTGCAAGGTCGTCGGGGCGGAAGGGTGGATTGCAAATGCGGAAATTTGGAAGCTAAGGCTGGAGCACAGGTGCGACAGATTGACTGCACCTGCGAGCCCGCAGGTGCGAGACCTGGGCGTAGGTGCGGAGGCTGAGGAATTAAGTGAGTTTCGTAGGTCGATTTGACCGTAGGTGCGGTCCTGCAGACGCGAAGAATAGGCCGCATGTGCGAAAAGCCTGGGAGAAAGTATATATTGCACACTTTGCGAATTTTAGTTCATTCTTCACCATTTTAGTCGGTTTTGGAGCCTTTGAGAGTGATTTGAATAGGGATTCAAGGGGATTCTCATTGAGGTAAGTTTCTTGAGCCCTAATACTCGTGTTTATGGTGGTTTTCTGTTGTTTAATCATTTAATTAGTGAAAATTATGTGAAAATGAGGGGTTAGGGCTTGGGAATTTGAGAGTTTGATTTGGGAATTTGAGGGACCAAATGAGGTCGAATTTTGATAACTTTGGTATGGTTGGACTCGTGAGTGAGTGAGATTTCTAATTTTGTAATTTTTGTCGAATTTCGATACGTTGTCCAGGGGGACGGGTTTGAGCCGATTTCGGAATTTTGGGCTAATTTGATAGTTTTGCTTATGGAATTCATTCTATTAGCATATATTGATGGTATTGTGCTGATTGTGAATAGATTCAGAGCATTTGGAGGCTGAGTCGAGAGGCAAGAGCATCGCGGGGTAGAGATTTGACCGGTTGGAGGTAAGTAACAGTTGTAAATCTAGTCATGAGGGTATGAATCCCCGGATTTCGTATCATTTTACTCTTTTGAGGTGATGCACATGCTAGGTGATGGGCGTGTGGGCGTGCACTATTGGCGATTGTGACTTGGTCCATCCTGTGGAAACTGTAAATTTGTATATTTTTTTTAAACTATATGATACTTATGTGTTTTAGAAAAAGTTTATGTGAATTGGACTGAATGCCATGTTTGTGCCTTGTGCAAGTGATGTTTGGACCCTTAGGGGCTTTTTCTTACTATCCTCTCACCGTTTTCCATTAAAAATATATACTCAATCATGGTTATACCTATTTACTACATAACTTAATTTTATTACTATGTTTTGATGCATATTAATGTAGTTTTGCGTGGAGTAACCTGTTTTTAGTGAGAGCCCGAGTGGCTTGAGAGGTTTATGACTAAGTGAGGCTGAAGGCTTGATTTGTGAGGATATTTATGAGATCGGGCTGCACACCGTAACATGTTTGATAGGTCGAGGGACCGAGTGATTTTTGCCATGATTTGGCTTGATATAGCGATTGGGCTGAAGGAGCCCCCCGGAGTCTATACACACCCCTAGTGAGCGCATGTACGTATTAAGTGCGAGTGCCAAGTGCTGAGTAACTGGGAGGCATGAGTGATGGTGAGGTATGCCCAAGGGGCTGCTACGAGTGACTGTGAGGTTTTCCCGAGGGGCTATATATGAGTGATGCTTTGCCCGAGGGGATGTTTATGATTTCATCATTTTTGCTCACCTTTGCATTAAGCCTCTATTGAAACTTGAAAAACATATTCAAACAATTTTTACTGAAAACTGGGTTTAAAGGAGATAATTTTGTTCAAAACTGATATTAAAACATGTTGTATTTTACTGAGATTTCATGATGTGGACTTTATGTGCTTTACTGCTCATCACTACTACTCAGTCTTTATTTACTGTTGTTACTTACTGAGTTGGCATACTCACATTAATCCTTGCACCTTGTGTGCAGATCCAGATGTTTCTGGACATGGTAGTGAGTGTTTATTCTGTCATATTTCCACCAGAGTTAGCAAGGTAGCTACCTGGCGATCGCAGCCCTGCTCTTTTCCCTCCTATCCTCCTATAGTTATTTCTAGTTGCTTTCCAAACTGTGTTAGTCTCAGTATTTTTAGACAAATGTTGGAGACGCTCATAACTAGTGACACCCGATGTCGGGCTTTTCTTTCCATATTTTTGTTGTTTTGAAATTCTTTATGAAGTTTCATTGCTGAATATCTTGAAAATTAGCTTTGAAATGAAATATCGTGTTACTTTCGGTAATGAGTCGACTAGCCTAGTACCATGATAGGCACCATCACGACATGGTAGTTTGGGTCGTGACAAGTTGGTAACAGAGCCTAAGTTACATAGGTCTCACAAGTCATGAGCATGTTTAGTAGAGTCTTGCAGATCGGTGCGGAGACGTCCGTACTTATCTTCGAGAGGTTGTGATTCCTGGCCTTCAGGAGGCCCTAACTTAGATTTTATCAGTATGCGCTGGCCCTGCTAAGGCGGTCTCAGTTACTACGGCTGCAGCCACTTCTTAGGCCGGGGGAGGGGGGGGGCACTCAGACTCGCGCCGCCCGCACACCGGATCAGGTTGTTTAGGGACTTGAGACACCAGGGGTACCACCAACCCAGCCGGTTGTAGCTGCTCAGGACTATGTAGTTCCCGTTATGCCTGAGGATGAGCAGTGCAGATTAGAGAGATTTGGGAGACTCCAGCCTCCGTCTTTTAGAGGTTCTGAGGGTGAGGATGCATAGGGTTTCATCGACAAGTGTTAGAGGATGCTACGGACAATAGGTATTCTGGAGACTAGTGGGGTCTCATTCACTACTTTCCAGTTTTCTGGGGCTGCATGTAGTTGGTAAGAGGCTTACGAGAGGCGTAGGCCGGTTGCTGCAGCACCCCTTACTTAGCAGCAGTTCTCCGTTCTCTTTTTGGAGAAGTTTGTACCTTAGTCCCGTAGAGAGGAGCTGCGCAGGAAGTTTGAGCAGCTTCGACAAGGTGATATGTCTGTTACATTGTATGAGATGCGATTCTTTGAGTTGGCCCATCATGCGGTCTGGTTTCTTCCCACAGACCGAGAGAGGATCAAGAGGTGTATAGATGGCCTTGATTTTCACCTTCCAGTGCTTTTAACTTCCCAAAGGCTAGCGCAACCGGCACCAGTCCCTTTAACTTCCACTGGGCGAACCGCCTGTTTTAGCTACCAACTCTCATATCAATAAATTAAAATAAAACTTTGCCAAAAATAATAAGTATCGATTACAAAACATTCTTTTAGTTTCAAAACATAAGTTGAGCCAATGTCTAAAATACATAAGTAGCGAAAATAAAAGTAACAACATAACATGAAAGGTAAAATGATAGTTCCCATGAACACCCATAGACCTCCCACAACTGTGCGTGGAACATTTAAGAAAGTACACGAGAATGATGGCACAGGACATAAATCCCTGGCTCATCCAAAATAAGTACTACAATAGCAATGAACCCACATAAGTAGTAGTGGGTCTTAATATAAGCAACTGGAAGATGGAGAAGACTCCTAGCACACACCGTCAGCTCCAAAGTGAGTAGGATCTGAAACAATAAGGTAAGATGTTTCACAAAGGAGGCCGAGTACAATTTCTATAGAAATTGTACCCCGTAATTATCATTGACTCCTTATGTTAAGATTGAGGCGATACTTTCGAGATACATAAAAAACATACACATTATATGTGATAAGTCAAACACTTTGTAAAAACAGTGATGGTAAACAATGAACATTTAAGCATTTCAAGGATGTAAACAAATTTTATAAAACTGTAACTCAGTCTATGATTATGAACCTTCAATAAACTATAAAAAATTTTGTGGAGAGTTCCATAGTTTCCATAAGCAACAATATTCGATAACTCTAGTGACCATCGCCTGGTCACGAGGTCGTCTCATCCAATGTTTTTTGGGATTTTGATGATCGTGCTAGCACGGTAAACTGTCTCTATGGACATCAAGTGATACACACATGGAAAGTGTGACATATTCAATATATATATATATATATATATATATATATATATATATATATATATATATATATATATATATATATATATATATATATATATATATATATATATATATATATATCTCATGAAACTATAGCTTTAAAGCATTTTGACCTATAGGTCATGTACACATTTTTATATCTCTAGGGCAAAATCCATAGTTACCCCGTCAACCTTTGGGCCAAATCCCTATCACACACTCAACAAACACGGGTAAAGCTTTACACATCCACCCTTTTCCAAGTGTGTCTAAGACCCCCCGAACTTGACCAGTCCTTTTAACGTGTAAAATAGCAACACGAAAGCGCGTGGAAGTATTTATTAAATAGTAGCTGGCAATTATCAACGGTCTAGATATGATCTTAACGGCTCTTTTAGCCCTTAAATTAAAATGGGTCTTCAACATTAAACCCGTTTGTTGTCAGCCATTGTAGCCTTCGATATTTCTCCTCAGCCATTAGCTTCAAAGTTTCTTCTTCTTCTTCTTCTTCAATCTTCTTTATCTTGTATAATTCATCTCTATATTAGAGTGTATTATCAATTTTGAACTCTTTCTTTGAGTTTTCGCCCAAAATTGAAAATCTAGGGTTCTTATCTAATGCGTAATTTTAAGCATATTTGACGATGTGGTGAAGAAGTTGTGCTTATAATTTCATGGAGCATCGATAATCCTGGTCGTCACTTTTATGGGTGTAGACTCTATGAGGTAAGCTTAGTATTAAAAATCTGATTTAATTAATTTTTTAAAGTTTTTAACATTGAAATCTTCTTATTTCCAGAAGGAAAGTGGTACGGGATGTAAATTTTTTGTATGGTTCTATCCTCCTACTATGTAGCACTTAAAAGGTGTTATCTTGGGGCAAGTGTAATCCTTTTGCATCTTCTTGAAGTGTAATATTTTGTGTTAATGAAAGAAGTTTATTCTGCCATAGCTTTTGTTGATGGTGTTGGTATTGGCTGTGTGTTCATTTGCTAAGTACTACTGTAGGATTCATTAACCTGTTCTTCAGCTGCAACTAATGTTTCAGCATTCATTACTACAGTTTTTATATAGCTTGATAACATAGCTGCAACTTATGTTTTCACCATTCATAACTTGTGCTTCAGCTGCAGCTCTATCTATTTTCAATAAAGAGTACCATAGCATATAAAAGCTAAAAAATGCCATCAAGATAATCACAAATTTCTTCCATTTCAAAAAGAAAGGTGTTCAACAACATTAAACATAACATACAATAACTGCACATAGCAATCTTAATAGTTTGGTTGCAGTTCTATTGTTCAAAAATTACACTAGACTTCAAAACAAACTTAGCATCACATAAACAACAAAACATGATGTTGAATCAAGTCACTGAATGGTTTTGAAGATTGACAAATGTCCACACAGTTGAACCAGGTCAATTAGGGAAAACATAGACAAGCAGACTAGATGGAACTAAAAGAGTTCATACGTGGGAGATAGACATCATCTCTGAAGTAAGGGGTTATCTCCTAAGCGAAAAGATTGCAAATTGATAGGGAGATGGAATTCGTATTCAGGTAGGACAGAATCAAGATAAAGGAAGATCAAGGAAGGTGAGATAAACTCAAACTCTTCCACCAAGGAAGAGTTGCATCAAAATTCTACTTCAACGTCTCAACTACTGATTCTATAAATTGTCGAAGTACTCTTGCAGTAGAGTGACGTACATAAACAGAAGTGAAACAAGAATTGAAAGAAAAATTACCAAAGCAATTTTGCAAGCAGTTCATGTGAATAATCCCTGTGCTACTCAAAGGCTACTTGAACTAGCTCGAAGAACCAGTTCCATATGTTATCTTTTGAGTCTAGTTGTTTGTACTAGGTGATTACAAATTGTATCTTTCAGCTTTATCTAGAAGCAATTGTAATAGGTACACAGTGTTCAAGTTAGAGTTAACTTGAAGTTTGTTGCAATTAGCTAGAGGCTAGTTTGCCACAAGGGGATTAGAGTTAGTCCTTAGGTTTACAAAAGAGTTTATATTGTAAATGCTGTTTGGCTCATTGACATAGTGAAGAATTTGGGAAAATCCTACTAGGAAGTAGGTCGTGGTTTTTTCACCTTTTGAGCCAGGTGTTTTCCACGTAAAATTGTTGTGTTCTTTTATTTCTGCAATTATCATTCCGCAAACTGTAGAAGTTGGAACACTTAGAAGAATCTGGTTCTTATATAGAGACTGTACTCGAAAATTGCACACCACACAAATCACCCCCTCCCTCTTGAGTGGTATTAACGTATAAAACATCAATTGGTATCAGGGTAGGTTATCCTTGAAGAGGCTAACACCTTAGGAAAAGGTCAAAATGAATGCACCACCTGGGAACTGGGAAGGACAATCAACTACCAAGCCACCACTCTTCAATGGCCAGTATTACTCCTGGTGGAAGAACAGGATGAAGGATCACTTAATTGGAGAAGACTATGAACTATGGGACATATTCACTAACGGTCCTTTAGCCACCATGAAGAAGACTGTTGAAGGAGTAGATGTGCCAAAGACTAGAGCTGACTGCACTGCTGAGGATTTGAAGAAATGGGAGAAAAATGCTAAGGCCAAAAAATGGCTAGTGTGTGGATTTGGTCCAGACGAGTATAGTAGAATTCAAAGTTGCACTACGGCTAAAGAAATTTGGGATACCTTGCAAGTAGCTCACGAAGGAACACCTCAAGTGAAAAGATCAAGAGGTACTCTATTATAATCCCAGTGTGAAAACTTCACTATGAAAGAAGGAGAGACAATCCAAGAGATGTATACGAGGTTCACAACACTGACCAATGAACTCAAGTCTCTTGGGAGGGTCATTCTTGAAGAGGACAGTGTGGAGAAGATCCTGACTAGGGTCTTTCCAATCTCCTGGGAAAGCAAGATCACTGCTATCCAGGAATCCAAAAACATGGCAACTCTCAGGTTGGACGAGCAAATTGGAAATCTCACTGCCTACGAACTTAGAAGGCAGACAATGAAAATGGATGCTCCTAAGAAAGAAAGAAGTCTAGCATTGAGAATCTCTGAGGGAGCAGATCTGGAGGAAGATGAAATGGCCATGATCACTAAGGAATTCAGAAACTACCTCATAAGGAAAATGTGCAATTCAAGAGGTGGAAACTACAACAAAGCAAAAGCCCCAGAAAGGTCAACCAACGAGGGATGATACAAATGTGGAAAGACTGAAAACCACATCAAAAGATGTCCTCAGTGTGAAGTAGAATGGAAAAAGGAGAGATCTTAACGAAGGAACAAGTAGAAGGAACTGGTCCAACCCAAGAAAACCACAACAAAAGCTATGGTTGCTGCTTGGGGGGAAAGCTCAGATGAAGAATCAGAAGATGGTGAGAATGAATAACAAGCACTCATGGCAATTGGTGAATCAGATGAGGAATCATATGAAGAACCAGAGGTAAGTATATCCCATCTCAAAAACAAGATAAAGTTCCTATCTAAAGAAAAAATCTCTGAGTTGCTACTTAATTTCATGGATGATTCCGAACAAATAAACAAAGAGAAAGAACAACCGTCTAAAGAGTGTGTAATGTTAAAAGCAAAGTGCAAGAACATGGAAATCAGAGTAAGTGAATCTGAAAAGGAAAACACTGCCTTGAAGAACCAGTTTCATCCACTTGAAACCAAGATCCTAGAGCTAAAATCTGAAAATTTAAAACTGAAACTAGGAACTAGCAAGAAGACGGTTGATCACCCTCAACTCATGTTAGAAGAGGGTGTGGGAAAACTAAAAGATAAGATTTACGTTAAAGATGAATCGATAAGGGTACTAAAAGAAGAACTTGTTAAGGTCAAACATGAATTAGATCGAACTTGGAAATGGAATAAATCCTCTAATGCCTTGACATGGCTTCAAGAAAATCATAGTAGCAACAGAAGAGGACTTGGCTTTGGGAGTCAACTTCCCAAATGGGATCCCAAAAGAAAGTATCTCACTTTTCCTGAGAACAAAATCTGCACCCACTTTCGTAAGACTAGTCAGTACAGAATTGAATACACTGCAAAAGAGCAGGCTAGTCGAAGGAATGAGAGTTTTGTTCGAAAGAAAAATTGGCTACCAAATTGGGCCAGAAAAAGCTTAATTCATCCTTTCTCTCATAGAAAAGGACCCAAACTAGTTTGGGTCCCTAAGACTAACCCTTGATTTTATTTTGTAGGTTCAAGTGAGAGGAAGCAGCCAAATATGGTACTTGGATAGCAGCTGCTCAAAACATATGACAGGGAACAAGGAACAATTCCTTTCACTTGAAACCCTCAAAGGAGGAAATGTCTCTTTTGGAAATGGAAAGAAAGGTGAAATCATTGGGGTTGGTAAAGGAAAAAGAGTGAATAAAATCTATGTCATAGACCTGCCCACACTATCAGAAAATGAACTCACATGTTTAAGTGTATTGGACAGTAATCCCCTCCTTTGGCACAAAAGACTTGGTCATGCAAGTCTAAATCAACTTAACAAATTACCCTCCAAGGACTTAGTGGTAGGGCTTCCTAACATTAAGTTCAAGGAAAAAAAAGTTTATGAGGCATGTGCAAGGGGGAAGCAGGTAAGATCCTCATTCAAACACAAGAAAATGGACAGTACCACCAGGACGTTGGAACTGGTTCATATGGATCTATGTGGTCCTATGAGAACTTTGAGGAGAGGTGGTAAGAAATATGTAATTGGTGCTAGTTGATGACTACTCCAGGTTCACCTGGACCTTGTTTCTGACATCTAAAGATGAAGCATTTGATATGTTTACTTCATTTGTTAGGAAAATTCAAAAACAGTTAGGAAATCAACTAGCATAAATAAGATCTGATCAGGGCACTGAATTTGAAAATGCAAAGTTTGCTGAATTCTGTGATGAACATGGCATAAATCACAACTTCTATGCCCCTTAGAACCCCACAGCAAATGGGGTTGTTGAAAGAAAGAACAAAACCCTTGAAGATATGTCTAGAACCATGCTTCTTTCTAGCAAACTACCCCATAGCTTTGTCGCACCCCCTTTTTCCCCAACACTCCTTTCAGGGCCGGTTTAAAAGGGTTTATGGCCTTGGTTGGGACAACTCACTCCTTTTGGAAAAGGGGTTTGCATATATCGAAGAGTTGCCACCTAAAGATTTTAAGGTGTGTTAGGGAACCTATTGGAGGTTCATTTACAACTAAGTTTGATAACCAAAGACAGGGTAAGGGATTGAAATTATCCCAAGAATCCACAAGTGTGGTTCCCGGCCAAATAGCATTTGTGAATTTGTACAACTAGCAAGTAAACAATTAAGCCCAAATAATAGGGGATTTGAGATGTTCATAGTCTAAGTACACATATGTTACTAGTTTGAAAAGTATTTAATAGCTAATAGATTTTTTTTTAAAGAATTGTAGTCTAAGCATGTATATAGAGTATCCTAGGTTTGTTTATAATATGGATCACATTAATGCAATACCCGATATGATACTCCTCGTAGAGGGGTTACACGTGATATTAGCGCACCGGTCCTCATATACATATCTAACCTTTCCCACCCTGTTAAGGTAATTAAAACGAGTGTTGGTCACGACCTCTATTGCATGATGTTACCCGTCCCTTCCTATTAGTCCCGGAGGAGTTTAGGACTTCTATCCTATAAAGGAGGTTCTAGGCAGACCCTCAGGTTTTAAAGGTAAAATATTGAAACAACATATAAGAAAACAGATAGGACTGCAGATATGGGGGGATGACATAAGTGCTCAAATACCTCCACAGATAATACCAGGAATCAACATGACTCAAACACAGTTAAGGTCTGGGTTTAAATTCAGATCCTAAGCATGGCATCTAAGTGATACAACAGAGAGACAGATTTATTACATAACCAGAGAGGAAGTCCTAAATCCTAATCAGTTTTTCCCACTGATATTTAGCATACTGATAATTAGACAGTACCCATGAAAGAAATGCATTCTAGTTTTAATAGCTTTAATCACCTAAGGCTTCCCTAGGCGTGGCATAATATTCAATTGTTTTTGAAAAATAGTACAGGAGTTGTTTTACCAAAATCATGTTGTTCTAGGTTTTGCAAGAGATACAGAATTATTTGTCAATTTAAAATATGAGGGGAAGACTGTTTTATAACGTTTTCGTGCATCAGTAGTTTAATTAGGTGTGACTGAGCAAGCATGCATGATTTTAGATGCGGATTCCTAAAGCAGGATTTCTAAATGTTCAACATGGTTTCAAAATATGCAAGATTCCTAAGACATGGTTTCTGAATGCACAAAAGGATTACTGAGTTGTTAAGTAGGATTTATATAGCAGCAGTGTAGATTAGTTGTCCTAGGAGCAGGATTTCTACATGATAAATGCATATGCATGTCAATTGAGATGCTGAAACAGTAATCCTAAGAGCATGGTATCTAGTGCAAATAGAAAAATTTATAAAGGCATGGTTTTCATACAGCACGAGTTATGAATGCATGTGAGTAATAGCTTTTGTTGATGCTATTTATTAATCCTAAGAGCAATATTTCTAAGTGATCACCATAAGCACGGATGGACAATAGATATGGAATCCTAGGAACATGATATCTAATATGACATGGATGTACATATAAAGTCCTAAGGCATGGTATCTACCCATTAATAATTATAAAATGTACAACTACCCTCCCCATTTCACTAGCCATCCCTAATATTCGTTTACAATAAGTTACTACAGACCATTGAGCACGAATTACATAATTGAAATAAAGAAAAATAAGAAGCAGTTCTATAGGGAGCCTGCAGATGGGCCCAAGTCCTCCAGAACCTCATTGCCATATGGTATTTCACAGCCTTCCTCATAATCAGGGTGTGTCAAAGTTCCCTAAGGACCTCAAGGGCTCCCAGGAAATGCTTACACCCAGATTTCATAGACATAGTAGAGTAAGTGCAGTGTGGAAGTGTCAGCCTCAGTGTGTCAGAGTTCAGAGGGAGCTCAAGGGTCCCAAAGCAGTGCTCACACTAAGGGAGCAGAACTTAAGGGTCTAGGAGTAAAGTGAGAGTTCTTGACATAGTTTTGGAAAGCTTTGAGTAAAATAATTTTTACACAAGAAAAGGCTAGTTCTTAAAAGGAATTTTGCTAAAGAACTTTACTCAGTGAACAGTTTGAGAAGAGTAATGTAGTGAGAATAGACACAATCAGATATCAGGATCAGGACAGCATACTAAGACTAGTTTAGCAACCAAACACAGGGTAGTGAGGGATTGGGGACACATAAGGCATAAAGTAATGTTACAGGCAGAAGTAGACATAGTATAGAATCAGAAGTTCCTAAAGAGGTTCGTGGAGTTGGGATACAACATTGTATAGGTTTAGACTAGACATAACAGTATCAACAACTTAAGGTAATACCAGTAGAGGCATGCCCTAACCAAAGCTAGTGTACAGACATAGGAATAGAGAGAGTCATATAGAAACTGGTTTCAAGTACATAAAGACATGCTGATTATAAAGTAAAGCATAACTTAACATGGTAGATGAAGCACAATATCTCAATTACATGTCCAACAACAAAACAGTAGATAGAAGCATGTAAGAAACATAATGAATTGAAGTAGCAAAATAAACATGTTGGTTTGGGAACTGAGATTAAAATCAGAACATACCAGTGAAGTGAAGAAGACAGTAACACAAAGTAGGAAGTAGGAGAGTACAATAGTTAGCCTTGGCTTGCAGCCGGCTAACGTAGTATAGTAACAAGTAGCACAGAGAAGAGAGCAGGAAGTTTTAGTTGTGTGAGAGAGAAAGTTATTGAACTAGTAAGTTCGTGTCCTTTAATGAGAGAAGAGTATGCATATATATAGTTTTGAAATTTGGGTGAAAATTAAGGTAAGAATCAGAATCAGGCAACAATTATGGAACTTAGTATCAATCAGAGTGAAATCAGCATAAATACTCCTTTAATTGAAGGAGTTAAGTTCAAACGGTAGTAATAAATAAGGAAAAGTATCATGTATGACTGGAATATCACATAAAGGAAATAATTTCAGCATATAGAACAAGTATAGAACATGCAATTGAGACTAGGTTCAGAATATTCCAATTAAGGAAATAACATAAGAATCCGTGTGACAACATAGCTTCCCAAAAATAAGGTAAGGAAATAACTTAAAGGTTGAAAATCAGTATGGAAACCATCACAAGAGATCAATGAGAGATATCAGTTACAGGAAATTAGGGGTTCAAACAGGAGTAGTACTGATTAGAGGAGATTACCACAAATCCCTATGAATACCCGGAATCAACACACAATAGGCAAGAAGAAGTAAAATCAAAGACCCCAATAAGCATAGTAATGTAAAAAGTCACATGGAATCAGGGATTCCGACCAAAACATAGTAAATGATTAAAGGAATTAACAGCACACATATGATATAGTAGGAAGAAGCAAATAATCAGAAACCCTAACGATCATAGTAGCACAAAATCACATAGAATTAGAGATTCAGCTAAACAAAAATAGTAACAATTAGAGGGATTAACAGAACAAGCACAATATAAGCAGAAGAAGCCACAATCACGAACCCTAATGAGCAAAATAGGGTAAAAATCATAGAAAACTCAGAACATTCACGAGAAACAAGAGTTCATACAGATTAAACAAACATATTATCAAAGAGAGAATCAGAATCCATGATTGAGACCAAGAAACTTAGGGTTGTAAACATAATAAGTCAAGTGAAAGGAAAACTTAAATAAATCGTGAAAACATAGTAAGAATCATAGAATGATACAAAAATCATAAGAAAATCATTTTTAAAAAGGGGTTTAAGAAACCCTAATTTTGAGATGAAGAAATGTTAAAAAATCGGAGATATTCTTAGGAAAACAGTAAGGATAAGCTAGAAAGATCTTAGATCTGTTACAGATCTAATAAGTCAAGAGATAAAATTAGGGTTTCATAGAGAGAAAACCCAGAGATAGAGCTAATCGGGCTTCGAAACCATAGGTTTAGCCGGAAGTGGAAAGATCTTACTCGGATAGACCAAGAGTGGCCTAAGAACGGCAAGAATCAAGCCATAGATGGGAATTGAACCGCTCCAGATTCACTTGAGGACCTTAGGACAGTGTCAAACCGGCGTGGGAAGAGACATAGACTAGGAGTGGTGAGACCTCATGATTTCCGGCAAGGGGGGTGGGCGGAGAAAGGAGGCAGAGCTCATCGGAGATGGGGGAAGGTGAGAAGGTTCTAGAGAGAACTAAAGAGAACTAGAGAGAAGGTGAAGAAAATGAGACGGGGGAAATGAATGGGGGGGGTAGTCTTTAGGACTAATTAAGGTAAGGGTTGATCTGGACCGTTGATTTGAAACAATCAACGGCCCAGATTGAATGGGGGATTGGGTCGGGTAGGCTTTAGAGATTGGGCCTGATGTTTTGGGCTAATTAATTGGGTTGAGGTCCGGGTAATTTAGGCTAAATTTAGAATTAAAAGTGGCTATGTGTTAAATACCCATTTAAAATAGATAAATAATTTATAAAAATGGTTAATAATTATAAAAAAAATTAAATTAATGCTTAATAGATGAAATTAACGTAATTGACTGGTGTTAAAAATATAAAATGACTAATTATTGAATTAAAATAGCATAAAATGTATAATTAGGCTATAATTGCAAAGTTATTGCAATTATAGCCAAATAATGCCAATTTGGCTAATTTGCAAAATAATTAAATCCTAGTAATATCAAAATGATATATTAAGCCAGGAAATATTTTTAAACTATTTGTAATGCAATTTATATTGTCGCGCTCCCTTTCTCTCCTCTCCCCCCAAAAGGGCTTAGGTGTGGAGATCGGGTTCTTGACATTTTGGACGAACTCCTTTGGAAGGAAGAAGTTTAAAGGAAGAGTCGCCACCTAACGATTTTATGGTGCGTTAGGGCACCTTGAGTAGTTAACTCATGAACTAGTTTGCATTACCAGAGATTGGGTAAGGGCTTGAAGTTATCCCAAGGGGAAGGTGTTAGGCACAGTTGTGGGTCCCAGACAAATGGTTTCGTGAATTCATACAATGAGCATATAACAAGCAAGGCTCACATAAGAGGGGATTTCAAACAAGTATTGGAGTTTTATTGAAAGTTTAAAAGAAATTAAAAGTAAACATTTGAGAAAATATCCTAGGTTTAAAGTAATAAGGATCACATCAATGCAATACCCGGTAATCAATCCTCGAAGAGGGGCTATACGTGGTATTAGTGCACCGGTCATCATATCCATATTCTACCCTTCCCACCCCGTGAAGGTAATTAAAGAATATGTTGGTCACGGATTCTATTGCATGATATTACCCGCCCCATATTATCAGTCCTGGAGGAGGTTAGGACTACTATCCTAAAGGGTAGGTACTAAGCAGAACCCCTAGGTTTAAAGGACAAATTCTAAGCGACAAATAAAACATTTAGGACTGCAAGTATAGGGGACACACATGAGTAGATATGAGGCTCATGAATTCCTCCACAAATTAGTACACATAACTAGCACGACCCAAACACAAAGAGGTCTTTGAATTTTATAACCTAAGGCAGGATGTCTAAGTGAGAATACAGTAATGGGGCAGTCAGATTACTGAATTTCGGAAGAAATCTTTTTACAGTTTTTGACTATGAATTCTGATTTGTAATTAGCCAAACAATACAAAGAGACAGTTTTTCTAGTTTTAATAAGCTTAATGCCTAAGGCTCGCCTAGGCGGGTTAAAAATACTCCAGTCATCCTGTTTAGACTTAGTCGTGGTAAAAAGGGTGAGTATTTAAACTAATGTGAATGCAGTGTCCTACAAAACAGGATATCTAAATGAATGTAGAATGATGCAAACTTACACATGCTTTTCTAACTGCACACAACGTTTTCAGAAATCAAAATCTATTATTTTCTTAGAGCGGAATTTACTTATTACACATCTTTTTGACTCTAAACAGGAAATATAGAAAGCGTAGTTAAGTTGCTGAACCTAGCACATGATTTCTAATGCAAATAGCAGTATGTCCTTAACACATGAGTCTGGCATAGGGAGCATGCTGAGAATGAATTCCCAAGGTAACATGATTTCTAATGCAAATATTGATGATTAATGTTTTTAACCTAAAACAGGATTTCTAAACATGGTGATCGTGAAGATGCAGAGACAGTAACATTATAACAACAATTTTTTAGTTATTTAACTACGAACAAGATTTCTAAGTGAGGCATGAGTATGGCAAAAATGATGAGATAAACGGGCCTAAAACATGTTCTCTAATGCATGCATGGCAAGTATTCCTAAGCATGGTGGCTATTGCACACATATACAAAATAAATCTTATAGCATGGTTTCTACCCGTAATTATACTAAGCAGCATATCCCCGCCCATTTCACTATCCAGCCCATAATTATTTTTACAATTAATAATTACAGATCAGCATTGCATGAATTACACAAAAATACAATTAAGAAGTTACTATAGAGAGCCTAACAGTAGGCCCAAGTATCCAGATCCAAACATGCCGTATGCCATGACCTTTGTAACCCAGGTGTGTCAGAATTCCTAAGGATCTCAGAGGACCCCAGGCAGTTCTCACACCCAAGTACCCTAGCTAGGAATGAGTAAGTGTAGAGTGGAATGTCAGCCTTATGTGTCAGAGTCCAATGGGTACTGAAATGGTCCTTAAGGCAGTGTTCACACGAAGTGGGCTAACTTAGAACTAAAAGTAGTGAGATGTGCCCATAGTTTAAAAAGAGTTGAGTTTGAAAAGTATCTTTTGAAATAACTATTTTGAAAATAGCTTAAGAGAACAACATGAGAGTTTGTTTTGTGAAAACTGGTTTGCAGAAGAAAGAAACAGGACAATCACCAACCCGGAACATACATGGTTTAGGAAGCAAACACAAACAGGGATAGGGGAACTGGGGACAAATAAGTCACATAGTAAAAGCAGACTTGCACAAAAATAGTCCTCAGGCTAGTGCTATAGGGTTTAAATAATCACAGCCTAGTTATCACAGAATGTTCATGCCAGAAATATAACAACATTAGATTGAGGGGGTGTCAAACAGAGTCACATATTAGGTCCAGGATTAGGATTTACATAATAACTAAGTATTAGGGGGTACATGCTCATAGTGTTGGGAGTTAGGCAGATTCATGATGGAAACATATAAGGAAAAGCAATAGACATGTTAGACTAAAGGGAAAGGGGAATCACATAGAGAAGTAGACAGGCTAAACATAGAAGAAAAGAGAGGTCACATGGGCAAGGCAAACACCCTAGCTGCAAGGCAAGTAGCAGAACCATAAGTAGAGGCATAAGAGGAAGAACAGGAACCTTAGTACAAACAGAAACACATTAAGTTGGATGCTATAAACTTAAACTAGAAACATACCAGTTAAGAGTAAGAATAGAACAACAAGGTGCAGAGAAGTGGAGCAATAGGACAGTGCTATGCAGAGCAATAAAGCAGCAACAAGTTACTCAGTCTTGGCTTTCAGCCGACTGAGTAGCTAGAAGAACAAGAGAGAATATGCAGCAAAGCAAGTGAGAGTTCAGAGCAATATGAGTGGTGTCTCTGTGTGTGTTCGTGTCTCTCTTGGTGTCTTATGCTAAAGAGAGTAGGGTGTTTATAATTCTGAAAACGAATAAAGAAAATAAGGTAAGGAGTAACTAGTCTAACATAATTATGGAAATAATAACCAATCAGTATCAATTAAAGGCCTGGACTCCCTTTAATTAGGGAGTCAAGTTCAACCGGGCCAATCAGAGTTAAATCAGGGAAAGGAATCAACTACAGTGATTTTACTATAATAAGGATAGTAAGAGCATGGAGTATGTAATAAAGACCAGGTTCATAACACATAATTAAGGAAAGTAAAACTAATAGCATATTCACAAAGCAAAGTACGAGTTTAATTCTGAAATTAGTCGAGGGAATCTCGACTGTAATTGAAATCACAAGGAATCAGGAATAATCAAGGAAAGTATCACACAATCAAGGGAAACAAATTTGAAAAATCAGTACAGAACATACAAAATCATAGGTTCGAAGAAAACATCACAACTATGCAAAGAGATACACAGAGTCAGCAGAGGGTATCAAATGAACAACCATTAAATCAATAATCAGATCTATTAAACAATAATTAGCACCAGAGTTCAGAGAAACCCTAAGAGAGAGGAATAGTAGAGATTCAGAAACCCCAACCACGAATTAGTGTAAGAAGCACATAGCACATAGAAGTCTAGAAGAAGTATACAGATTGGATAAACATAGCAAACAAGACGAACTAAAACCCTAAGAAATTGGGGGTTTTCAGTAAGAAGCTTTGAATCAAACGTATTAACAGAGAAAATCATAGAATAACATTAAAGCAGAAGTAACAAGAAAATCAATTTTTTTCAAAAGGGTCTGTGAAACCCTAATTTTAAAATTGAAAGATCGTTTAAAGACGAAAGTTTTCAAATAAAAACATAGAAAAAAGCTTCGTAATACTATAGATCTAAATTAGATCTAGAATAAATCGAAATAGATTAGGTTAAGGTTTCTTGGAACCCAAAGAAGTAGGGAAAACCTCAAAGACGGCACCGGCCTAAGCTGGAACAGGTTGTAATCGTTACTCAAACGGACGGGGAGGTCGGAAAGTGAATGGGACCATGGGAGATGAGTTAGACCGCTCCAGGTTTGCTTGAGAGCCCCAGAGTATCACTGGACCCGTGCAAGGTGGACAAATAGCCATGAGACGATGAGGAGCCATGGTTTCTGGTGAGAGAACCAGCCGGAGAAGATGATCAGACTCCATCGGAGGAGAGAAGCCAAAGGAGGATTCTAGAGAGAACTAGAGAATAACAGAGAGAGATAGAGAGAGAATGAGTGTTGAGAGAATGAGGGGTCGGAGGGGGGTAGTGATTGGGTTTAATTATGGTAACATTGATCTGGACCGTGTTTCTCATTTGATTAACGGTTCAGATCAGGTGTGGTGTGTTGGGCCGGGTATGAACGGGTTTTGGGATAGGTTGGTTAGGTATTAAAGGTTCAGGTGGGTTGGGTTTAAAACTGGTTATAATTTAAATAAAATATGGCTAAACATTAAATACCCAATTAAATAAGATAATTATATAATAAAATAGCTAATAACTGTGTAAAAAATAAATTGAGACCAAATAAATTCAATTAAGGCGATTAACTAAGATATAAAAAATTATAAATGATCATTCAATGATTTTAAAATGGTATAAATGTACATTTGTGCTATAATCGCAAAAAATGCTGAAATTAACTAAATAATGCCAATATTGGCTAATTTGTGAAATAATAAAATCCTAAGGGAATTAAATAGGATATAAATAATATGTTGGGCAAGAAAATGATTTGAAATTATATCATTTATGAATAATTATGGAATATAAAGTGTTAAATAAACAGGAAAATAATTTGATAAAAATACGAAAAAACTGTGAGAAAATACTAGTTACTGTAAAGAGTGATTTTGAAAGTTTATATACAAGTTTGAAAAATAATTTGAGGAAAAATTGGGTATCAACAGCTGCCCCTCTTACCCGGGAAGGATGAAAGAGTTGTCGGGTAAACATATGATGGCCAATTTTGACCGGAGGGAAATAGTATGAAAGATTTAGTCTGCACCCTGGCTTCTGAGCTGCCTACATATCCCTGGTTGTACAGGAATCAGGCTGTATGTAGTTCACGAGTCACCGGCGAATTCTCACAAGGACGGACGCAAGGTGCAAGGTAAGGTGAACAAAATGGCTTACGGGGTAGTTAGGAGAACTGGAGCGGTCCGCTCCTGCCTGCCTGGCTGTTCTTAGACGGATTTCCTGCAAACAAATAACAAGCATAGATTGTGCGTAATTTAAACATGATGCAGATTCCCATTGGACTATGAATGTTGTCTTTGAACGGTTGAGGATGACGTCCTTAGACCATGATGTCATATGTAACGACCCAGCCGGTCGTTTTGCGTATTAAGATCTCGTGTCCTTGGATGAAACCTTCCTTTGCGTCTATTCGTGCTTTATGACTCACGGGAGCGGGCGGTTCGGGATTTGGGAGTGATTTGGATGGTTTAGGAACACTTGGTTCCTTAAGGTTGGCCTATTTGGCCAAATTTGACCTCGGTCAGCATTTTGAGAAAAATGACCTCGGAATCGAGCTCTGATAGCTCCAGTAGCTCTGTATGATGATTTCAGACTTGGGCGTATGTTCGGCTCAGGTTTCTGATGACCCGGGAGCATTTCGGCGCCTGAAATGGAAATCAGGATTTCCTTATATTCGAAATTTGGGTTGGGATGCGATTTTATGCTATCGAGGTCCGAATGGAGTTCTGGGACTGGGGATAGTTTCGTATAGTCATTTATGACTTGTCTGCAAAATTTGGGGTCATTCCGAGTAGTATAGACCCGTTCGGCGCAATATAATGAATTCTAGAATTTCTTAAATTCTTAATTTGATTCAAGTGGCTTGGGAGGGTGATTTTGAGTTTCAGCGATGTTTTGAGTGTTCCGTGGGCTCGAGAGAGTCCTTCATATGATTTGGGACTTGTTGGTATATTTTGTCGGGGGCTCGGGTGGGCCTAGGGGCCTTCCAGACCCCGCACAGGGCCAAAAACCAGCATCACTGCTGGTGTGGTGCGGTCACACCAGTCGCAGGTGCGATATCGCACCTGCGGTCCCAGCTATCGCAGGAGCGACCCCCATCGTAGGTGCGAGCAGGGAAGCCGCAGGTGCAGACTCGTTCTTCGCAGGTGCGATGCCCAGCCCCAGGCCGAGCTCCGCAGGCGCGGCCATTTCTTCGCAGGTGCAGGACCGCACCTGCGGTCCCAAAGTCGCAAGTGCGAGAACCCCTGTAGGCAGTCCCTATTTAATTTCCAAAAATGGGTCTTCTTCACCACATTCATTTTAAACCCTCATCGTTGAACTCCCAAGCTCCAGGGCACTCCAACCTCGACCAAGATTGTCGAAGGTGAGTGATTCTACTCCATTTATCTAATTAAAGTCATGAATTGCCAAGGAAATCACCTACTAATTCTTAGAATAATCAAGGATTGAATTGAAAATGGGGTTTTGGGAAAAACTAATGAATTATCTCCTTTGAGCCATGAGTTCTTTTATTACTAGTATAATTATGATCCTTAGGCTCCGGGTAATCTATTTCTTCAAGAATTTTCGAATTTCGAACGTATGGGCCCGGGCTTCGAAATCCCTAGTTCCTTCAACAATGTTAGTTTTTGGGATTTCTTATTAATTCTTCTTCTTGGAACTTAAATTGACTTAATTATACTATGTTTGTCTAGTTGTGAGCCGTCAGGAGTAGTTTCGAAGTTCGGGCGCATCTTTTGATCCGGTCCTTGGTCCGAGGAGTGCTTTTATCAAGGTGAGTCTCCTTTCTAACCTCATAAGAGGGAAATCGTCCCTCTAGGCAACCTTGATTGCTATTTGATCTTTTTTGGGGGCTACGTACGCACCAAGTGATGAGAGTCCGTACGTAGTGGCTATTACTGCTTCGTCCGGGTAGTTAGGACACAACATGTTCATTGTTTCTTACTATTGTAGCCTAAATATGACTTGTATTCTTGAGTGATTGGTATTGTTGTCTTTGAACGTGATGATACTTTGCTTGATTTGAGTGTGATAAGAGTGATCACAGGATGGGATCGGGCCGTACGCCATGGCAGAGTGATGATTAATTATATTATGGGATCGGTCCGTACGCCACGGCAGAGTGATGATTAATTATATTATGGGATCGGGCCGTATGCCACTGCAGAGTGATGATTAATTATATTATGGGACCGGGTCGTACGCCACGGCAGAGTGACAATTGATTATATTATGGGATCGGGTCGTACGCCACGACAAAGTGATGAGAGAGTATATATTATGGGAGCATGTCGTACGCCACAGTGGGATTAAGGATTTTAGGATGGGGATCGGGCCGTACGCCACGGCGGTTACCAGTATTGGTGGATTTTTGGATTGTTATTTGATGTTTAATATTGATGCACTTGGTTATTTGTCTTTCATGCTTATTGTTTTCCTTATATCTTGTTAACTTTATTACCGTTGGACCTTAGTGAGTATCAAGTCGACTTCTCGTCACTACTTCTTCGAGATTAGGCGGGATACTCACTGGGTACGTACTTATGTATGTACTCATGCTGCACTTTCTTTTCTTCTATACTTGACTGTACAGGTCCGGAGGTTGGTACATCTGATCATCAGTTCGGTGATAGATACTGACCGGGGTCGGTTATACTTCACGGGGTGCTGCTCTTCCTGGAGATTCACTGGCAGCACCTTGGAGTTTCCTTTTGTTACTTTTCCCGTCTATTTCATTCAGACTATGGGATTGTATATATATATATATATATGTATTCTGGTGTATTCTGATAGTTGCCCGTGACACTCGTGACACTAGTTTCTAGCACACACGTGCGTATATTTTGGGTTGCTGGGCTGCATTTTCATACATATGTTTTTCTTTTGACTCACGTATCAGATGTTTTACTTTCATGTCATCAGCAATATCCTGTAAATAAATGTCTAAAACTGGTAAAAGTTGGATTAATCTGTCATATGGGAAGGGTAACACTTGGTAGAAATTATGTTGGCTTGCCTAACCCCATTGTTGGGCGCCATCATGGCCCGTGCGGGAAATTGGGTTGTGACAACGTGGTATCAAATCTCTAGGTTCATGTAAGTCTCACGAGTCCCGGGAAAACCCAGTAGAGTCTTGCAGATTGGTACGGAGGCGTCTGTACTTATCTTCAGGAGGCTACAGGATGTTAGGAAACCTCTGCTTGTTCTTACTCTATCGTGCAATCTATAAGTTACTAAATTCATGATTTCTATTCTCTCACAGATGGTGAGTACGTGTGCATCTCATGTGCCTGATCTAGGAGAGGGTGTCGCCCCCGCCGCTTTAGGCCCTGGTAGGGGTAGGGGTAGAGCACCTGCCCGTGGTAGGGGACGAGGGCATCCCAGAGCTATACCGGTCCCGCCACCAGAGGGCCCTATATTAGAGGAGCAGGATGAGGTGCCCCCAGTAGATCCGGCACCCGTACACTTTATGACGGCTTCGGGCTTCCAGGAAGCCATGGGCCGTATGATGAGATTCATGGACACCATGTCCCAGGATGGTTTATTTCCAGCAGACCCTGTCACTTCACAGGCAGGAGGGGGATCCTAGACCCCTACTGCCCAGGCCGCAGGTCCGATAGCAGCATTACATCCCACCCCGGGTACACTGCCCGTGGATGATGCCCAGCCTGCAGCAGCAGCACCAGAGCTCAGACCAGTTGTGGGTGGTGACCATAATAAGATGTTAGACAGGTGGACCCGGTTACGCCCTCCAGTCTTCGGGGGTGAGTGTGGGGAGGATGCCCAGGATTTCATTGATAGGTGCAGGGATAGACTGCACAACATTGGGATCCTAGCATCCCATGGAGTGGATTTCACTTCATTCCAGTTAGAGGGCAGAGCTCGCAGGTGGTGGCAGTATTATATTCTCAGCAGGCCGGTCGATTCTCCTACTGTCACTTGGGAGCAGTTTACGCAGATGTTCTTGGACATATATGTTCCACCCTCTGAGAGGGAAGGGCTGAGGGATCAGTTTGAGCGGTTGGAGCAGGGGCAGATGTCTGTTACGGATTATGAGGCCAGGTTTTCAGAGCTGTCACGCCATGCTCTTATGATATTACCCACCGATGCTGAGAGAGTTCAGAGGTTTGTAGCAGGGTTGCATCCAGGTATTAGGTCCACCATGGATCGAGAGGTGGAGATGGATACCCCGTACCATCTTGTGGTCGAGATAGCTCGACATATTCAGGGGTACCGGATGAGGAGCAGGGAGTAGGGTCAACAGGACAAGAGGGATAGATTTGCAGGTGATTTTAGAGGTGCTCCAGCTAGGTGCAGGGGTCAGTTTGGGGGCAGTCGGCCCAGCAGGCCTCCATATGTGGCACCTCCACCACCTCCCCGAGGTGTCCCAGTTAGTCCCCAGTTCAGTGCCATGCCAGAGCACTCCTATCGGCCCCCAGCTATTCAGGATTCTCCTAGTGGTTATCCCAGTCACCAGAGGTCTTTCGATCCTTATTTCAGTGTTATGCCTGAGGGCTCTTGTCGCCCTCCGGCCATCCAGGATTCATCTTCAGGGCAGCGATTAGTAGTGCCAGGGGGTTGTTTCGAGTGTGGGAACCTAGGCCACACATGGAGGTTTTGTCCTAGGTATCGGGGCAAGGCTGTGCAGCAGAGTCACCAGCCCGTGGTTTCAGCACCAGCAGTTCTACCGCCTAGAGGTGGAGGTCAGGTTGGCAGGGGCCGTCCTAGAGGGGGAGGCCATTCCGAAGAGGGTTAGTCAACTCCAGCTCGTTCTGGGGAAGCTCAGCCTCTCCAACCAGGTTTTATGCCTTTCCGGCCACATCAGATGCAGTGGCCTCAGACGCCGTGATCACAGGTATTATCGCAGTATGCGGTAGAGAGGCTTCAGTATTATTTGATCCGGGATCCACTTATTCATATGTTTCAGCCTTATTTGCTCCTTTTCTGGATGTCTCTAGAGAGTCTTTGGGATATCCTATATATGTGCCCACTCTTTTGGGTGACTCTGTAGTGGTAGATCGGGTCTACCGATCTTGAATGATTACTTTTTGTGGGCTTGACACTAGAGCCGACCTGTTGTTGCTTGATATGGTTGATTTCAAGGTCATTTTGGGCATGGATTGGCTATCTCCTTATCATGTCGTGCTCAATTTCCATGCCAAGACAGTTACTTTGGCCCTGCCTGAGTCCCCTAGGTTGGAATGGAAGGGTTCTTCAGTTAGCGCATCCAATCGGGTTATTTCGTTCTTGAAGGCTCGACATATGGTCAAGAAGGGTTGTCTAGCCTATTTGGCTTATGTGCGGGAAACCACCGCCGGGTCTCCGACGATTGATTCAATGCTTATCGTTCGAGAGTTTCTAGATGTGTTCCCTTCAGACCTTCGAGGCATGCCTCCAGACAGAGATATAGATTTCTGCATTGATTTGACTCCAGATATTCAGCCTATTTCTATCCCTCCTTATCGTATGGATCCTAGGGAGCTAAAAGAGTTGAAGGAGCAGCTTGAGGAATTGTTGGCCAAGGGTTTTATCAGGCCAAGTGTGTCGCCGTGGGGTGCTCCAGCCTTGTTTGTGAAGAAGAAGAAGGATGGGTCTATGCAGATGTGTATTGACTACCACCAGTTGAACAAGGTTACCATTAAGAACAAGTATCCTTTTCCTCGCATCGATGATTTGTTTGACCAGTTGCAGGGTGCTCGTGTGTTCTCTAAGATTGACTTGAGGTCAGGGTATCATCAGTTGAAGATTCGGGCTTCAGATGTTCCGAACACTGCTTTTCGTACGAGATATGGCCATTATAAGTTCATGGTGATGTTCTTTGGTTTGACTAATGCCCCAACAACCTTTATGTACTTGATGAATAAGGTATTCACGCATATATTAATTCCTTTGTCATTGTCTTCATTAATGACATTTTGATTTACTCCCGTAGCCTGGGGGAGCACGAGCAGCATTTGAGAGTTGTGCTCCAGACCTTGCGAGAGAGGAAGATTTATGCTAAGTTCTCCAAGTGTGAGTTTTGGTTGGATTCCGTGTCATTTTTGGGGCATGTGTTATCCGGATAGGGTATCAAGGTTGATCCTCAGAAAATTGAGGCAGTTCAGAGTTGGTCGCGTCCTACTTCAGCTACCGAGATCATGAGCTTTTTGGGCCTAGCAGGTTATTATCGCAGATTTGTGGAGGACTTCCCTTTTATTGCAGCTCCATTGACTAGATTGACTCAGAAGAATTCCCCATTTCGATGGTCGGATGAGTGTGAGGCGAGCTTTCAGAAGCTCAAGACAACATTGACCTCAGCGCCAGTTCTAGTATTGCCATCCGGTTGTGGGAGGTACTCGATGTATTGCGACGCTTCACGCGTTGGCTTGGGGTACGTGTTGATGCAGGAGGGGAGCGTTATTTCTTATGCCTCATGCTAGATGAAGGTTCATGAGAAGAACTACCATGTGCACGATTTGGAGTTGGCAGCGATTGTTCATGTTCTTAAGATCTGGAGGCACTATTTGTATGGGGTGTCCTGTGAGGTCTACACCGACCACCGCAGCTTGCAGCACTTATTTAAATATAAGGATCTTAATTTGGGGCAACGTAGATAGCTTGAGTTGTTGAAGGATTATGATATCACCATTCTTTATCACCCGAGCAAGGCTAATGTGGTGGCGGATACGTTGAGCCGGAAGGCTGAGAGTATGGGTAGCTTGGCTTATATTTCTGCGGAGGAGAGACCTCTAGCCTTGGACACCTAGCCAATCGCTTGGTGAGATTAGATCTTTCAGAGCCTCATCGATTATTGGCACACGTGGTTGCTCAGTTTTCGTTAGTGGGAGAGATTAAGGCCCGGCAGTTCTATGATCCGTGCTTGGCAGAGCTTCGGGAAATGGTGGTTCAGGGTAGGGCCAAGGAGGTTACTATTGGCGAGGATGGTATTCTACGACTTCAGGGCCTCTTATGTTTTCCTAATGTTGGTGGCCTGAGGGAGAGGATTCTAGAGAAGGCGCACAGTTCTCGATATTCTATTCACCGTGGTGCTACGAAGATGTATCGTGATTTGAAGCAGCATTTCTGGTGGAGGCGGATGAAGAAGGACATTGTGGAGTATGTGACTAAGTGCCTCAATTGCCAGCAGGTTAAGTATGAGCATCAGAGGCCAGGAGGCTTACTTTAGCAAATGCCCATTCCAGAGTGGAAATGGGAGCGCATTGCTATGGACATCGTGGTTGGATTGCCTCAGACTACGCGGAAAGCGGACGCAGTTTTGGTCATTGTGGACAGGTTGACCAAATCGGCGCATTTCATTCCAGTGGCTACCACATATTCATCTGAGAGGTTGGCACAGATCTACATTCGGGAGATAGTCCGATTGCATGGTGTGTCGGTGTCCATCATATCAGATCGAGGCCCTTAGTTCACCTCTCACTTCTGGAGAGCATTTCATAGTGAGATGGGCACCCAGATAGACCTCAGCACATCATTTCATCCCCAGACTGATGGTTAGTCAGAGCGTACAGTTCAAATATTGGAGGACATGCTCAGGGCATGTGTGATTGATTTCGGGGGTCAGTGGGACCAGTTCTTGCCTTTGGCCGAGTTTGCTTACAATAATAGTTATCAATACAACATTGAGATGGAACCATTCGAGGCGTTGTATGGTCGGCGATGTCGTTCCCCTATCGGCTGGTTTAAGCCCGGCGAGGCTAAGTTATATGGCATCGACCTGGTGAGGGATGCCTTGGAGAGGGTAAAGATGATTTAGGAGAGACTCCGTATAGCACAGTCCAGACAGAAGAGTTACGCGGATCAGAGGGCGCGTGATGTGTCATTCATGGAGGGAGATAGAGTCTTGTTGAAGGTTTCGCCTATGAAGGGTATTATGAGGTTTGGGAAGAAGGGCAAGTTGAGCCCAAGGTTTATAGGTCCATTCGAGGTATTGAGGCGAGTTGGGGAGGTTGTTTATGAGCTGGCCTTGCCTCCCAGCTTATCAGGAGTTCACCCAGTTTTCCATGTTTCCATGCTTCGGAGGTACCACACGACTTCTCTCATGTGGTCGATTTCAGCACTATTCAGTTGAATGAGAAATTGGGCTACGAGGAGGAGCCAATTTCTATTGTTCATAGGCAGGACCATCAGTTGAGGTCCAAGAGAGTTGCTGCTGTAAAGGTCCAGTGGAGGGGCCAACCAGTTGGGGAGGCGACCTGGGAGTCCGAGGAGGACATGTGGAGCAGATATCCACACTTATTCAACACCTCAGGTATGATTCTAGACCCGTTCGAGGACGAACATTTGTTTAAGAGATGGAGAATGTAACGACCCAGCCGGTCATTTTGCGTATTAGGATCTCGTATCCCTGGATGAAACCTTCCTTTGCGGCTATTCGTGCTTTATGACTCGCGGGAGCGGGCGTTTCGGGATTTGGGAGTGATTTGGATGGTTTAGGAACACTTGGTTCCTTAAGGTTGGCCTATTTGGCCAAATTTGACCTCGTCAGCATTCTGAGCAAAACGACCTCGGAATCGAGTTCTGACAGCTCCAGTAGCTCCGTATAATGATTTCAGACTTGGGCGTATGTTCGGCTCGGATTTTTGATGACCTGGGAGCATTTCGGCACCCGAAATGGAAATCAGGATTTCCTTATATTCGAAATTTGGGTTGGGACGCAATATTATGCTATCGAAGTCCG
Organism: Nicotiana paniculata; assembly: GCA_005239505.1. Lineage (NCBI taxonomy): Eukaryota > Viridiplantae > Streptophyta > Magnoliopsida > Solanales > Solanaceae > Nicotiana > Nicotiana paniculata. The sequence goes on along the minus strand of ML347613.1, from coordinate 19,785 downwards.
AACAGATTTCTAGGAGCAGGGATAGTTATGTATAGTCATTTATGACTTGTTTGCAAAATTTGGGGTCATTCCGAGTAGTATAGACCCGTGCGATGCAATATAATGAATTCTAGAATTTCTTAAATTCTTAATTTGATTCAAGGGGTTTTGGAGGGTGATTTTGAGTTTCAGCGATGTTTTGAGTGTTCCGTGGGCTCGAGCGAATCCGTCATATGATTTGGGACTTGTTGGTATATTTTGTCGGGCACTTGGGTGGGCTTAGGGGCCTCTCGGACCCCGCACGAGGCCAAAAACCAGCATCACTACTGGTGTGGCTGCTTCTGGTGTGATCGCACCTACGGTCTACCAGTTGCAGGTGCGATATCGCACCTGCGGTCCCAGCTATCGCAGGATCGACCCCCATCGCAGGTGCGAGCAGGGCAGCCACAGGTTCAGACTCCTTCTCCGCAGGTGCAATGCCCAGGCCCAGCTCCACAGGCGCGGCCGTTTCTTCACAGGTGGGGGACCGCACCTGAGGTCACAAAGTTGCAGGTGCGAGAACCCCTGTAGGCAGTCCCTATTTAAGTTCCAAAAAGGGGTCTTCTTCACCACATTCATTTTAAACCCTCATTGTTGAACTCCCATGCTCCAGGGCACTCCAACCTCGACCAAGATTGTCTAAGGTGAGTGATTCTACTCCATTTATCTTATTAAAGTCATGAATTGCCAAGCAAATCCCCTACTAATTCTTAGAATAATCAAGGCTTGAATTGAAAATGGGGTTTTGGGAAAAACTAATGAATTATCTCCTTTGAGCCATGAATTCTTGTATGACTGGTATAATTATGATCCTTAGGCTCCGGGTAATCTATTTCTTCAAGATTTTCGAATTCCGAACGTATGGGCCCGAGGTCGAAATTCCTAATTCCTTCAAGAATGTTAATATTTGGGATTTCTTATTAATTCTTCTTCTTGGAACTTAAATTGACTTAATTATATTATGTTTGGCTAGTTGTGAGCCGTCAGGAGTAGTTTCGGAGTTCGGGTGCATCTTTTGATCCGGTCGTTGGTCCGGAGAGTGCTTTTATCGAGGTGAGTCTCCTTTCTAACCTCGTTAGAGGGAAATCGTCCATCTAGGAAACCTTGATTGCTATGTGATCTTTTTTGGGGGCTACGTACGCACCAAGTGATGAGAGTCCGCACGTAGTGTCTATTATTGCTTCATCCGGGTAGTTGGGACACATCATGTTCATTGTTTCTCCCTATTGTAGCCTAAATATGACTTGTAGTCTTGAGTGATTGGTATTGTTTTCTTTGAACGTGATACTTGGCTTGATTTGAGTGTGATAAGAGTGATCACAGGATGGGATCGGGCCGTACGCCATGGCAGAGTGATGATTAATTATATTATGGGATCGGGTCGTACGCCGAGTGATGATTAATTATATTATAGGATCGGTCCATACGCCATGGCAGAGTGATGACTAATTATATTATGGGATCGGTCCGTACGCCACGGTAGAATGATGATTAATTATATTATGGGATCGGGTCGTACACCACGACAGAGTGATGATTATTATATTATGGGATCGGGCCGTATGCCAAGGCAGAGTGACGATTGATTATTTTATGGGATCGGTCCCTACTCCACGGCAGAGTGATGAGAGAGTATATATTATGGGAGCGGGTCGTACGCCACATAGGGATTAATGATTTCAGGATGGGGATCGGGTCGTATGCCACGGCGGTTACCAGTCTTGGTGGATTTTTTATTGTTATTTGATGTTTAATATTGATGCACTTGGTTATTTGTCTTTCATGCTTATTGTTTTCCTTATATCTTGTTTACTTTATTACCGTTGGACCTTAGTGAGTATCGAGTCGACTTCTCGTCACTACTTCTTCGAGATTAGGCGGGATACTCACTGGGTACGTACTTATGTATGTACTCATGCTGCAGTTTCTTTTCTTCTGTACTTGACTGTACATGTCCGGAGGTTGGTACGTCTAATCATCAGTTCGGTGCTATATACTGACCGGGGTCAGTTATACTTCACGGTGAGCTGCTCTTCCTGGAGATTCCCTGGCAGCACCTTGGAGTTTCGTTTTGTTACTTTTCCCGTCTATTTCATTCAGACTATGGGATTGTATATATATATGTATTCTCGTGCATTCTGAATGTTGCCCGCGACACTAGTTCCTGGCACACACGTGCGTATATTTTGGGTTGTTGGGCTGCATTTTCATACATATGTTTATCTTTTGACTCACGTATCAGATGTTTTACTTTCATGTCATCGGCAATATCCTGTAAATAAATGTCTAAAACTGGTCAAAGTTGGATTAATCTGTCATATGGGAAGGGTAACACTTGGTAGAAATTATGTTGGCTTGCCTAACCCTGTTGTTGGGCGCCATCACGACCCGTGTGGGAAATTGGGTCGTGACATCCTGGGCCTTGAATCGCTTGATGCGGGATTCGCAGGCTATGAAATGACATTCTCGGGCCATGAGGATGTTGCCTCCGAACCATGATGCCTTTGAATAATGATATGCAGAGTGATAAAAAAGGATCCGCGGGCCATGAAATGATGTTCTCGGGCCATGAAGATGGTGCCTCTGAACGATGACGCCTTTGGATAGGTTGTTGATATTTCAGCCCATAAGAAGTGCAATAGTATGATGCTGACAAGACAGAGCTTAGTCTTGTGAATTAAAAGGCAGAGCCTAGCCCAGAAAGAAACAAAATAGATAATGATGGAGATGATGGTTGCTTTAAAAGGTAAATGGAGACAGTGTTTCGTCTTGGAAGGCAGAATGGAAGCCTTATGCGGGAAATAAAATGCATATGGAGGTACAGCTTAACCTCGGAAGCAGAATAGTAGCCTTATGCAATGCGGGAAATAAAATGCAGATGGAGGTAGAGCTTAACCTCGGAAGGCAGAATAGTAGCCTTATGCAATGCGGGAAATAAAATGCAAATGGAGACAGCGTTTAGTCTCGTAAGGCAGAATGGTAGCTTTATGCAAGATATAAAATGCAAATAGAGGTAGAGCTTAACCTCGGAAGGCAGAATGGTAGCCTTATGCAAGAAATAAAATGCAGATGGAGGTAGAGCTTAACCTAGGAAGGTAGAATAGTAGCCTTATGCAATGCGGAAAATAAAATGCAGATACAGGTAGAGCTTAACCTCGGAAGGCATAATGGTAGCCTTATGCAAGATGCGAATGCAGATGCAGATGGAGACAATGTTTAGTCTCGGAAGGCAGAATGGTAGCCTTATGCAGGAGATAAAATGCAGATAGAGACTGCGTTTAGTCTTGGAAGGCAGAAAGGTAGCCTTATGCAAGATTAAAGGAAGGACAATAGAAATTCTTAGCTGGCGTTAATTACGGTAGAGCATTGTGATAATGAAGCATCATTTGTGCTGATAATAAATGTTGGCGTGTGCGTTGAGTTTGAGGAATGATGTTTGTCCTTTGAGCGGATAATATTTTTTGGGGCTTCTACAATTTGTGCCTGCATCCAAAGAAAGATCGTGAGTTCTGTAAAGGGGAAAAGTTAGTTCGCATTTCCGTTAATTTTGCGTGGCTCGTTGGTTTAATCAGATGATATTGTTCGCATCAATGGGGTAGCGCTCGCTAAACAAGCTGTTTCGATAAATATGCATTATTTTGCAACAGTATAATATATAATCTAAAATAGTTTTAGATGAACCGACGACATGACACGGTTCGATACATTGCAACCTCTCCTGCTGCGAAATTTTGAGGGTCCTCTTCAAAATTCTGCCCCTGTTGGCTGGGTGAATGCTTCTAGCCTACTACTTGCTTCGGAATTTTGAGAATCCTCCTCAAAATTATGCCCCAGTTTCCAATTATGGGGGAAGTGAACAAATTTATTGAATTGTGACCGAACCCATAGTGCTGCCTACGTATGCCCTCTTAAACGGGAATCAGGTCAGGCGTAGTTCAATTTACATCACTTGAGAAAACTTGATGATTACAAATAGTAGCGCTTGACTGCATCTGAATTGATTGGTTTTGGCCAAACTTCTCCATCCATTTCTTCAAGTATGAGTGCTCCTCCTGTCAGCACTCTGTGAACCATGTATGGGCCTTGCCAGTTGGGAGAGAACTTCCCCCTGGCTTCATCTTGATGTGGAAAGATATTTTTAACACCAGCTGCCCTGGTGTGAATCGTCTTGGCTTGACTTTCTTGTTGAAGGCCTTGGCCATTCTGTTTTCATATAGCTGACCATGACAAACTGCATTCATTCTTTTTCCGTCTATGAGGGCTAGGTGCTCATAACGGCTCTTTACCCACTCTGCGTCGCTGAGCTCAGCTTTCTGTATAATTATCAGAGATGGAATCTCCACTTCGGCAGGAATTACAGCTTCTGTACCATAAACTAGCATATAGGGAGTTGCCCCTGTTGAGGTGCGAACTCTGGTGCGATATCCCAATAAGGAAAATGATAACTTCCCGTGCCATTGTTTGTGCCTTTCTATCATTTTTCTTAGTATCTTCTTGATGTTTTTGTTAGCGGCCTCAACAATTCCATTCATCTGAGGTCTATATGTTGTGGAATTCTTGTGTTTGATCTTGAAGGTTTCACACATGGCTTTCATCAAGTCACTGTTGAGATTAGAACCATTATCGGTAAAGATTGACTCTGGAACTCCGAATCGACAAATAATGTGGTCACGGACAAAATCGGCCACAACTTTCTTGGTAACTACCTTGTAGGAGGCTGCTTCGACCCATTTAGTAAAGTAATCAATGGCGACCAGAATAAACCTGTGTCCACTAGAGGCGGCAGGCTCGATTGGTCCAATGACGTCCATGCCCAGGCGGCGAACGGACAGGGTGAACTCGTTGCATTAAGCTCACTGGGAGGTACCTTTATCATATCTCCATGTATCTGACAACGGTGGCATTTCCAGACATACTGGATGCAGTCCTTTTCGATAGTCATCCAAAAATAACCAGCTCGGAGTATCTTCTTTGCCAAAACAAAACCGTTCATATGTGGGCCGCAGGTCCCAGCATGAACTTCCTTCAATAATCTAGATGCCTCTTCTGCATCGACGTACCTTAACAAACCCAAATCGGGAGTCTTCCTTTACAGGATTCCTCCGTTGTGAAAGAAATTGTTAGACGACCTTCGAAGTGTGCGTTTCTGAGTGGCATTTGCAAGCTCCGGGTATTCTCTTTTTGCCAAGTATTCCTTATATCATGCAACCAAGGATTTCTGTCTGCTTCTTCTTCGATATGGGCACAGTAAGCTGGCTAATTGTGGATCTTTACCGAAATAGGATCAATGAAGTTCTTTTCTGGATGCTGAATCATAGATGAAAAAGTAGCCAAAGCATCGGCGGACTCGTTCTGGATTCTGGGGACAAGCCGAAACTCTATCTTTGTGAACCTCTTTCTCAACTCCTGAACGTGATGCAAATAGGGTAATATCTTGGAATTCTTGGTTGCCCATTATCCTTGTACCTGATGTACCAATGAGTCTGAATCACCAACCACTAACAGCTCTTGGACGTTCATGTCAACGGCCATGTTGAGCCCCAAGATGCAGGCTTCATATTCAGCCATATTGTTGGTGCAAGGGAACCTGAGTTTGGCGGATATCGGATAATGCTGGCCGGTCTCTGATACTAGTACTACTCCAATACCGACTCCTTTGAAGTTTTCTGCTCCATCAAAGAACATCCTCCAACCGTCGTAGGATTCTACAATGTCTTCTCCTACGAATGATACCTCTTCATCAGGAAAATATGTTTTCAGGGGTTTGTATTCTCTATCTACGGGATTCTCAGCAAGATGGTCTGCCAAAGCGCATCCTTTAACTGCCTTCTGAGTCATGTAAACGATGTCGAATTCACTCAGCAAGATCTGCCGCTTGGCTAGCTTGCCAGTGGGCATGGGCTTCTGAAAGATATACTTCAATGGTTCCATCCTTGATATGAGATATGTTGTGTAGGCACAGAAGTAGTGCCTCAACTTCTGTGCGACCCAGGTCAAAGCACAACAAGTGCGTTACAGTAAAGAATACCGGGCCTCGTACGGAGTGAACTTCTTGATGAGGTAGTAAATATCTTGTTCTTTCCTTCCTGTTTCATAATGTTGCCTAAGAACGCAACCAAAAGCTCCATCTAGCACTGCAAGGTAGAGTAGCAAAGGTCTACCTGGCTCAGGTGGTACCAGAATCGGCGGTGTTGAGAGGTACTCCTTGATTCTGTCGAAAGCCCTTTGACAATCCTCGATCCACTTAGTTGCGGTGTCCTTCTTCACCATCTTGAAGATTGGCTCACAGATGATTGTAGACTGTGTTATAAACCGGCTGATATAATTAAGCCTCCCAAGAAACTCATCACATCTTTCTTATTCCTCGGTGGTGGTAACTCTTGAATGGCTTTGACCTTGGATGGATCCAATTCTATTCCTCGGCGGCATACAATAAATCCCAGCAACCTCCCATCAGGAACTCCGAATGCACACTTCGCGGGGTTCAGTTTCAGATTGTATTTTCACAACCGATTGAAGAATTTCCCCAAATTCTCCATGTGATCAGCAACTTTCTTTGATTTGATAATGACGTCATTTACGTACACCTCGATCTCTTTGTGAATCATGTCATGGAATATGGTGGTCATGGCCCTCATGTAGGTGGCCCCTGCATTCTTTAGACCGAATGGCATCATCTTGTAATAATACACTCCCCACGGTGTAATGAACGTCGTCTTCTCAGCATCTTCCTTATCCATCCAAATCTGGTGATAACCAGCAAAGCAATCCACAAAGGACTGCAATTCATGCTTAGGCGCAGTTGTCAATCAGAATGTGTATATTTGGCAAGGGGAAGTCATCTTTTGGACTGGCCCGGTTGAGATCCCAGTAGTCGACGCAGACTCTGATCTTCTCGTCCTTCTTTGGCACAGGTACAATGTTAGCTAACCATGTCGGATACTCCACTACCTGGAGAACTTTGGCGTTGATCTGCTTGGTAACCTCTTCTTTGATTTTCAAACTCATGTCGGCTTTGAACTTTCTGAGCTTTTCTTTCACTGGGGGATACGTTGGATTTTTTGGCAGTTTGTGAGCCACAATAGTTTACTTAGACCAGTCATGTCATCATACGACCATGCAAATACATCCTCATACTCTCTTAGAAACTCTATGTATTCTTTCTTCTCTGATGGTGACAAATGAATGTTGATACGAGTTTCCTTGACGTTTTCTGAATCTCCCAGGTTAATAACTTCGGTCTCATCCAGGTTGGACTTAGGTATGTTCTCAAAGTTCTCAACTTCCTTGACAATCTTGTCAGGTATGTCGTCTTCATCTGAATCAATGTTCGTTTGATGCGTTGTCTCAATGCATGTCACAATCATCGGTTCATCAAGACAAGTAATAGTAATGTTTTATAAATAAAGCAATGAGGGAAAACAATAGCAATAAAAATATCAGATTTCGTAAGAGAAATTTAGAAGATGCTTTGATAGATTGAATAACTGTTTTGAACATTGAAGATCTTTATTGCAGAAATTAAAAAGAAATGCAGGAAAATCATTTAGTAAATAAAACAGTAAATAATGCTTGTTTTAGCCTTGCTACCCCGAGGCTCATCAGGCTTTGGTTGTCTTGATAGACCAGTTCTTTAGATATGCCCCCTTGATTACAGTCTGTATGGAAGGGCCTTCCTCCCCCTCCCCCTCCCCCTCGAGGACAACACAACAATCCGTATCATCATTCTGTAGAAACAAGCTCCTCATTGCTGCAAGTGCTTCTTCTTCATCTGAACCGTAGATAGTGTCAGCTTGCTTGAAAGTATGCTCAAGATGAGGTATCGGTTGTTCCAAAGGGTAATAGGGACTGCGCCAAGGTGGCGACCAGTCATTGAATTCTTACCAGGTGTACTCATACCCCAGACCGAAAGTGGTACCATGTTCCTTGAGCTTTATAGGCTTCGTGATCACTTGGAGGTTTTTACCGAGCCCTTTGCCTGGCTCATACCATCCCTAGTTCTAGATGCTCTCGATCTTGTTATCCCACCATTTTTCCTTGTCGATAGCATTGACCCGTTCAATATGGTGGTAAGTTCCTCCGCCTATCTTCCTTTTCCCATCAATCATCGAAATAGTTTGACAGCCATAAATGGGGTTGCTACCGTCACCATGAATAATCACCTCTTGGTGGTTCCATTCAAATTTTACCGCCTGATGTAGTGTTGATGCTACGGCCCCAGCAGCATGAATCTAGGGTCGTCCCAACAATAGGTTGTAGGATGTCGGAACATCCATCGCCTGGAAATCCACTTTGAACCAAGTTGGTCCCATCTGTAGACATTGCTTTCACATTGGTCGCCCCATCCTTTATATCATGTAGTCCTTTACCCAATTTCTTGAGTGTTATCAGCGGACAGATGTTAAGACTGGAACCTCCATCGATCAAGATTCTTGTGATGAAATGATCCTCGCACTGCACAGTGATGTGCAGCGCTTTGTTGTGCCCCAATCCTTCAGGTGGTAGCTCATCCTCGTGAAAAGTGATTTTATGACTCTCCAGTACCTGGCCTACCATATTGGCCATTTCCCCACTAGTGTTGTTGTTTGGCGCATATTCTTCATTCAACACTTTCAACAAAGCACTTCTGTGTGTTTCGGAATTCTGTAGCAGAGAGGATGGATATCTCTGCATGTGTCTTATTCAGTTGGTCGATGACTGAATACTCCTTCGCATGTATCTTTCTCCAAAGTTCATCGGGACCTGTTTCGATAAGGGGAGTTTGGTTGGCGGCCTACTTGCTCGACTCGGTCAAATACTCAGGGGTGTAAACCCTACCAGTTCTCGTCATACCCTGTGCTGCGACAGCTTCCTCAGACCTGGCCTTGATTTTTCCTTCTTGCCTCGGCTGTGTAGTCACAAGGAATAGCATTTGAATAGAAGGGTGGTGTGGTTGATATTGCCACCAGAATTGGTGCAGCAATCTTTACTTCAAACAGAACGTGTGTTCGGGGTGGCAAGTTTGTGACTTCGAACGAAGCTGGTGTATTTGCTGGAGATACAAACTCAACTTCAATTGGCACTGGTGATTTTGTCGGTGGCGCTGCTTCAAACTCAAATGGCATAGAGATATTCACCTCAGAGGCCTCAAATGGCTGAATCTGGACTATGATCGGTTTAAGAGTGACTGCGTATTTCTTTGGGTCATCGCCTTCTGCGATCAACCCGATTAACCCCTCAGGATCTCAATCATCTTCTATTTCAATCATATGGATGCCTCTACCCTTATGGTCTGGTAGAGGATTGTCGCGAACGTTTGGAACATGGTCTTTTGCAAAAATAATCTTGTTGTCAATGAGAGCCTGTATTTTGTCCTTTAGAGAGTGGCATTCTTCGATGGTGTGCCCTTTCATGCCGGAATGGTATGCACAGGATTTGTTTGGGTTAACCCACTGAGAGGGATTCTCAGGGGTGGCAGCAGGGATAGGTGTAACATAACCAGCGGCTTTGAGTTTTTCATAGAGCTGGTCAATGGGCTCGGCTATGGTGGTATATTGCTTTGGAGGACGGCGATCAAAATTGGGATGAGGTGTAGGGAAATTTTGGCGTGCAAGAGGGGATTAGTAATGAGATGGTTGGGAATTATAAGTGTGGCAGACAAGAGCAGGTTGTGGATATTTGGGCGAAGCAGGTTGATATATGGATGGTGGAGTTTGGTAATTTAGCGATGGAGCTTGGTTATTTGGTAAGGGTGCTTGGTAATTTGGTGAGGGATGATATGTGAGTGGAGGTGTCGGATAAGTTTGGTACTTGAGCGGGGACTTGGTTCTTTGTGAAACCATTACAGCTAACACATCTCTCTTCCTAGGCACACCACCGGACTGTAGAGCCTTGTTAGTGGCTTGCAAGGCTTCAAAATTTGTAACCATACCGCTTTTAATACCTTCTTCAATCCGCTCACCCAATTTGATGATGTCAGAAAACTTGCGGCCCTCAACCATCATTAACCATTCATGATACTGCGGGTTCTGAGCTCGGACAAAGAACTTGTTCATCTGTTCTTCTTCTAGAGCAGGTCTGACTTTAGCGGCTCTGGACCTCCATCGAGTAGCATACTCGTGAAAGGTTTCTGTAGGCTTCTTCTTCAAATTCTGAATGTAGAACACATCTTGTGCGTTCTTTGTGTTGAATCTAAACCTGTCCATGAAATCAAACGCCATGCTTACCCAGTTTGACTATTTCTTGGGGTCTTGGCTGATGTACCAAGACAGTGCATCTCCCTGCGAACTCCTCATGAACAGCTTCATGCGGATTCTTTCATCCTTTCCCACGCCGACCAATTTGTCGCAATAGGTCCTCAGATGGACTCTCGGATCACTAGCACTGTCAAACATTTTGAACTTTGGAGGTTAGTACCCCTCGGGCAGTTCGACATCAGGTTGGACACAAAAGTCTTCATAATTCAAACCTTCGATCCTTTGGTCCCTTCAACTCCCTGAACTCGGCTGGTCAGTTTCTTAAGCTCTTCGGCTAGGTTCCTGATAAGTAAATCCTTTTCATCAGACTCGTACGCCTATGGGATAGGCGGAGTGGAATGGGTCATGGTTTCCACATAGATAGGATTGTTATAGGTGTGGAAATGGTATTTTGTCAGGTTTTGAGGTTCTGGGATGAGCAGTGGGGTGTTATTTGAGGTGTGGCAAGAATTATACTGTGTCGGGAGGTTTTGGTTCTTTGGGGGAGTGGTGTCATGCTTTTGCTGTCTTGGGACATTTTTTGGAGGTGTGGGATTTTGAGCATTTGGAAGGTTGACGTCAGGGACGTTGATGGAAAATGATAAGCTAGCCAGATTCCAAACCTGATCTAGTTCTTCCTGAAACTTCAACAATTTTTGTTCAAGCGGTGACATGTTCTCTTGTAGGACCTAAATACCTCATCCATCAATGGCCTCTACCCTTTCAATCACATTCTCCTTTCTGATGCCACTGGACTCTTCCATCTTACTTTTTCCTTTGTCTTTTCCCTTAGGAGGACTAGGGGGAGGAGTAGGTGGAGGGCCCTTGGATCTGGTGCGATAGGCTGATGATGCCAGAATGTACGAACTAAACTTTGGGGAGGGGAGTAAGAAAAATAAAAACAAAAGGTAACCAAGTTAGTGAGGATTATGAAAAGAGTATTGCAGTATTTAAACACATAATGCGGATATGAAAGCGCGTCCTAAGTTGGGAACCTCTTTGTGCCCGAGGTAGGCCTAGCGACAAATTGATTTGGAGAACTTAAAATTCTAAAAGCCTCATTTTATTGATAAGTAAAATAGACGAATCCCAAAACGACTGGCGAAAAATAAAAATAACTAATGGCCATTGGCCTTATTACATTGTTGGAAAAATAAAGACATTCCTATCTACTTGGTCCCAGAAGGACCTTCCCCAGATTCGACATTCCTGATTTCTTTTAACAGCTTTCCCAGCTCGTGAATTCCCAGCAACAGATAAGTTCTGGCTAAGTATCCCCCTGCAGCTCCCTCAACCTTTTGACAATCTTCAACCCTTTTGATAAACTTTTCTTCTAAATCGATTATACCTCGTTCCAAATATCCCAGTCTTTTGTTGGTTCTAATAGCCACGTCCTTCCATTCCTCGATCAGTCTTTTGTTGGACTCATGTATCTTGTGGTGATCATCTTCATTCTCCCAGATCCTTTTATGCAACTCGTTGAACTTGACTTGTGCTTCAGCCCTTTCATCTACAACCCTGTGACCTCAGACGTACCCTGGCTTGCTCAGACCACCCAGATCTTCTTCTAACCAATTTGGATAGAAAGGGGTATAACCCTGTGACCTCAGACGTCCGGCTCGATGATGTATTTCTCGAGTATAACCTTGCAGTGCCATAGGTGCTGAGCTTGGCACCTGTGTGGACTGTCATTGTTTTGAAATTCGGCTCAGAGATGGCTCATCTTCTCTACCCTAAGGATGACTTGCTTCCTTCCTGCATGCCTCATAACTCGAGGAGGGACGTAAGGGTAAGTCCCCCTTAGACCAATCAATACCATAAATGATGCATCTCGGGATCGAATGATGAACCGAAAACCATTCGAACATCCACTGAACCCGTTCTTCAGTCAGGTTATCAAAGAACTCGACCCATCCTTCGGCGTCCTCAGGTTGAGCGAACATGTCAGGGATATAGTTCATTCGCTTTGGGTGATAGAAAGTGATGTGTTCATCCCACATTCACGATGGATGTCCTGTATTACCCTTTTTGGAGATGTTCTACAAGACAGAGTTGGAGTAACAGATTGCAACCTTCCAAATATTTTGCTCCTTGTTGACATTTTTCTAAAGCCCGGTACATATCTGCGACGATCATGGGCACAATGCTGAAATATTTCCCATTTAACCCTTCCATTACGGTCTTAGTAACCATGGCTAACCTGGTATGGATCCTTTCCTTCTTCATCGGGAACACGATCATCCCAAAAAGAAAACCATAAACAAGAATACTCGGCGATGGACGTGTCCCAGAGAGGTGATAGAAAACTCGTCATGGTAGGTACGGTATGATTTGTTGTAGCCATACCGTTTGTACATGTAATCAAAAGGAATGTACGAATCCTCCAGACATACCAATTCCGCGTCCTTTTTCAGACCCATCATTTTGAGGAAACTTCTGCCTGTGCTGTTCTCAGGCATCAGCAACCCCGGAGTTTCCTATACTAGGTTACTCAACCCTCCTATCTCTTATATCAACGGTGCCATTTTGATGTTCCCAAAGAGGAACACAGATCTTTCGCGATCCCAGAACAGGGTAGCAGCCTCCACTATCATTTTGTTAGGCTAGATTTCCAGTAGTGATGGTAGATTACCCAAATTTTTCCTGACGATAGCTTTGTCGCTAGAGTGCAATCCTCCCGCCAACTCAGCAATTTTGGGTGGATGTTGGAGACCATGCCGAATCTGGGGACTTCGTGCCTCATTTTTTTTTCCTGCAAAACAAATAGGTTAGGCCTTTACCCCACCGGACTCGACTATTTAACATCAATAATTAGCAAAAAGCATTTAGTTCTCCAAATAAATGCACAGAATGTGAGGGTTTCCATTTGGGTTCAGGGAAACCCGGTGGACTTTTGGATAAGTCTAACTTAAAGGCTATCATGCGGATAACACTTTAACTTTGACTAGTCATGTTTTAGACTCCAATACCCACACAAGAAGATAGGTTACTTTGTGTGGTACCCAATTTTCGAGTGTTGTCACAGTAGAAGAACCTGGTTCTTCTTGGTGTTCCAACTACTACTGTTGCGGAATAATAAAAAGCAGTAAAGTAAAAACACAGAGATTTTTACGTGGAAAACACCTGGCTCAAAAGGTGAAAAAATCACGACCTACTCCTCAGTAGGATTTCCTCAAACTCTTCACTAAAAACTCTGAGCCAAACAGACTTACAAAATAAACTCTTTTGTAATCCTAGGACTAACTTTAATCCCTTTGTAGTAATTAGCCCCTAGCTAATTTCTACACACCTCAAGTTAACACTAACTTGAACAATATGTACCTATTACAATTGCTTCTATGAAAGCCGAAAGATACAATATAAAAAACTCATACTACAATCAACTAGACTCAATAATCAATCTGATGGAACTGGTTCTTCTATTTGAACTGTAGCCTTTGCATCGCACAATGATTCTGCTACCAAAATAACTCTGGGAATTTTGCTTTCAGACTTTGACTCACTTCAACTTTTGCGCGTGTTGAATTCCAACAGAAATACATCAAGTATTTATAGAGTCAGTCGTTGAGCTTGTCTTCCAATTCTAGTTCAACTCTACTTGGGTGAAAAAATTCGAACCATACTCAACTTCCTTTCTTTTGTTACTTTCCTTGTTGAATTCGACTTCAATTAATCAGATTAGTTTGCAACATTTTCGCATTAGGAGACAATCTCTTGGTTCACTGATATTTCATATGCACAAACATCTCCTAGGCATATACGGTTCATGTGATAGCTATTTAGTTCAAGATGTGTGCTCTGATGGACCTGGTTCAACTGGTCAGCCATTTGTCAATCTTCAAAACTATGCAGTGATATGGGTCAATAAATTCCCCTTTTTTGATGATGACAAACTCTGTGCTTAATCTTATATATACTTCAAACACTTTGTATGGTTTTAAGCATTAATCATAGACAATCCAGGTTCATTAGGTTAAAAATATCACTTTAAAAACATTTTGAAAAGTTCAGCAAGTTCAGCACATATCTTCCCCTTTTGGCATCATTGAAAAGTTTGCAAAATGAGATACTTACCACTTTTATTAATTATTACTCATGTCCACTGAGGCAACTACAGGTGCGAAGCATGATTAATCACCACAAGAAACCAATAAATGTTAGCTAACTCAAAAATTGAGACAAGTCAATAACTAAAAGCAAAATTCATTGATAAGTAACGATGATCAACCACCATACAGAAAAACAAAAACAAACGAACCATGAGCAAAAAAAAAAGAGTAAAAAGAACTGAAATTGATAACTGGTCTTAAGATGGGTTATGGAAGCTCTGAGAAGCCTAATGATGGGAAGGTGTAGAGGAGGTTGTGGTCTTTGATTGTAGGAGAGACAACATCTGCTGAAAAACACCCTCGTTCTTTTCTTTCTCCTTTGCTAATTTATATCTAAGAGCATCCCGCTCTTCTTGCACCAAGGTTCTAACTTTGCTGTTGAATGGTTGCTTCCTAGATGAACCAGGTTCATCCACAGGAACATTGACATTGTAGTCACATGTAAGAAAAGTTTCCTTCCCAAAATAATCTTTGGCAGTAGACATCTCAGCCTTCTTTACTGGAACCCCAAAATGTGCAAGCACTGCTATTAGAATGAAGACATAAGGAATTGCAAGTGATTTGGTTCCATTCACCACTCTGTCAAAGAGTTGGATGATGAAAGCCGGCCAATTTATTTGCTTTCCCCTGTACAAGCAGTCCATCAAAGTAAGATCCATATAAGCTGCCATGTGCCTTCTTTCTTGTCTAGGCAGTAGGAACTTGATGACGAACTCAAAGAGTAGCTTGTGCTCTGTCTTCATCTCACTCTTGCAAACTGGACTAGGTTCAATATCCTTCTCACTATCTTTAAAGAACGGGGTGATGTTGATTGTTGAGGCCATCCCATCTAGATAAGGCCATCTTTGCCTTGTATAGTCCTCATAGCCCTTAGATGGTATGTTAAGAATAACACCCAGTTCTTTAACATCAAAGGAAACTTCAATTCCTTTGACCATAGAAGTGACCCTGCCTTCCTTGAAAATGGCATTCCCCATAAACTCTACCAACTCCGCTCTTGTCAGCCAGCCTTCCATGCGAAGGAGCAGGTCCTTCCAGCCTTGCACCTCCAGAGTTTCCATTAGATACTGCATTCCAAGCTCCTCTAAATCCTTCATCAGCTTACCCTTCAGTATTGTTATTTTTCCAAACATGGTAACTCTGTCATTCACCTCTCTAATTTCCTTCTCCTCCTCTTCACTCCAGTCTGCATCATCATCCTCGACAAATTTCACTTTTTTTGGCTTGGCCCTGGTTTTCTTAACAAATCTTGTTGTGCGACAGACATCCTAGCTGACTTCTTTGAAGAAGCCTTAGCCTTTGTGGGTTTTGGTGTCTCAGCCACGCCTGGAGCAGGTGGCTCTTCCTGTTGGACTAGGTCCAACCCAGTTTCTTCAATCTCAATAGCCTCAATAGGCTCTCCAACTTTTGCTTTTCTTTTTGCTGCCTCTTCTTCTTTCTCTCCTTCAGAGCCTTTTCTAATTTCTCTTCTTCTTCTCTCACAGTGCTACGAGTAGCTCTTACTTTTCGAGCAGAAACATCAGCAACTTCAGAAATTTTACTTTTCTTTGAAGGAACTGGGTGAGTTTCCTTCTTGGGTTTCTGACTCCTTCTTCTCTTGGGGTTATAAGACTCCCCCAGTTTCTTCAACCTTTCAGCCAATGTTTCTTCTCCCGAGGAACCAGGTTCATCAGTTCCTTTCTTTAGACTTGCAAGACCTGCTGCAGCTTCCTCAACTATGCTTCCCCCTAAATTAGTGACATTTTCTCCCATAGTTTCAGGAATGGGACCACAGATAACCATCATGGAACCATCCTCCCTAGATCCCCTCACACATTTATCTCCCTCTCTATCAAGAATTCTTCCTTTTCTCCCACCCTTCTTCCTTCCAAGTATTTCAACATCAATAACAGAACCCACCAACACGAATCTTTTATCAGCAGAAGTAAATTCAGAATCGATTCCAAGATTACCTTTTTCAGAACTGGTTGAACCAGGTGCTTCTTCCTCATTAGCTGATTTGAAGGACTCATTGGATGAATCTGACTTGGTACCTTTGTCTTACTTAATAAGATCCTCCAAGAATGTTTCCCTAGCCCTAGAAGCAACAGATTTTCAGGCAAGAACTTTAACACGATGATTCTTGGGGGCAAGAGTAGGGTTTAGAATGGGTTCAAGAATGGGTGTATTTTTAGGGGATGATAGAATTGCTGGTGATTCAGAGCTGTAAACAGATGGAGAATTGGAGACAGATTCAGAATGTCCTCCAACGTAATCACGATTAGGTGAGTAATTAGACGAAGAAGCTGGTAGAGGTGGAGATATTTTTATGCTTTGTTAGGAGAAAAGGACGAGTTGCAAGTTTTGGGTTGTGTAATATGAGTTAAACTTGGTTTGAAGGTAGCTTGATGAAGAGAGGAGTAATGATTTCCTTTTATAAGATATGGCCATTAATTTTACAACGGATAAAATTTATTCAAGTGGAAGTCTAATAGTTGTAGGAGTGTCACTGATTTGACGGTTGAGAGTTCCCTATTTCTAGGCTAATTGAGTGTTGATGTGACTCCTTGGAACGAGTTCATTATGGATTAATAAAAAGACTTAGGAATGAACCAAATATAGATAGAATCCTGCTCATGTGTGACTGTTATTGAATTACTATATGGGGAAGAGTACGTACCTTGTCAATCAGATGAATCAGCATAGATGAACTAGGTTCATCTTGTTAGAAATCTTTAAATTGCCTATATTTACAAAGATAGATAAAAACGATTATTATCCATGGAATCATATTAATACATGGCACAAGAGTATGGCAATAAAGACATGATGCTGAGCAATTATTAATCTGATTAAGTACCTAATTAAAATTTTTTAGCCAAAAATAATGTTTTTTTTTTCAATCAGGTGATCTTAATCATCCCTAATTCCAGCCTGTTTCTCTCAAAATGCTCCCTACTAAGTGCTTTAGTGAATATATCAGCAATTTGATGATCAGTAGCACAAAATTCGATTGAGATCATTCCTTTTTCATAGTTATCCCTTAGGAAATGGTGTCTAACATCTATGTGCTTAGTCCTTTTGTGATGAACCGGGTTCTTCGTCATACTAATAGCACTAGTGTTATTACAAAAAATAGGAATGCATCCCACATCAATACCAAAGTCCATGAGTTGTTGTTTAATCCATAACAACTGGGCACAACATGAGGCTGTTGCAACATATTCAGCCTCAACAGTAGACAAGGCTAGTGAATTTTGTTTCTTGGTAGCCCAAGACACAAGGCATGAACCCAAAAAGTGTGCCATAGCTGAAGTACTTTTTCTTGTGAAACAGGAATCCTGCATAATCAGCATTTGCATATCCTACAAGGTCGAAATTACTACCTTTAGGATACCAAAGGCATAAATCATTGGTGCCTTTTAAATATCTCACAATTCTCTTTAATGCGGTGAGGTGGGACTCCTTTGGATTTGCCTGAAACCTAGCACACAAACCCACGCTGAACACAATATCATGTCTGTTGGCAGTGAGATATAATAGAGACCCAATCATCCCTCTGTATAGCTTCTGATCAACAGATGAACCAGGTTCATCCACATCCAATTTTGTAGTTGTGGCTATGGGAGTGTCTATTTCTTTTGAGTCTTCCATTTTAAACTTCTTGAGCAATTCTTTCACATACTTTTGTTGGTGGATCATTGTTCCATTTGGGTTTTGCTTAATTTGCAAGCCTAAGAAAAAGTTTAGCTCACCCATCATACTCATCTCAAACTCACTTCCCATTAGCATAGCAAATTCCTTGCTCAATTTTCAGAAGTATCCAAATATGGTATCATCCACATATATTTGCACAACCAGGAGATCCTTACCCTTTTCCCTTAAGAACAAGGTACTGTCAATTTTGCCTCGTTTGTACCCATGTTCTAGCAGGAATTTTGATAATCGTTCGTACCATGCTCTTGGTGCTTGTTTGAGACCATATAGAGCCTTGTCGAGTTTGTATACGTGGTCAGGTGACTCCTTGCTTTCAAAACCTGGAGGCTGCTTGACAAATACATCTTCCTTCAGATAGCCATTTAGAAAGGCACTCTTAACATCCATCTGATGAAGAGTGAATTCCATGTGTGTAGTAAATGCTATAAGAAGTTTGATTACCTCCAGTCTTGCCACAGGGGCAAAGGTCTCATCATAGTCAATTCCTTCTTCTTGACTATATCCTTGAAAAACAAATCTTTCCTTATTCCTTGTAATAGTTGCGTCCTCATCGAGCTTGTTCCTAAAGACCCACTTGGTGCCAATTACAGATCTATCCAGTGGCCTGGGTAGCAAGTGCCATACTTGACTTCTTTCAAACTGGTTCAGCTCTTCTTGCATGGCATTTATCCAATCATCATCTTGTATGGCTTCCCAAATGTTCTTTGGTTCAGTCATGGATAGAAAGGCATCAAACGCACCCAGATTTTTCAAGGATGATCTTGTTTTGATTCCAGATGCCAAAACTGTTATGATGTTCTCAAGAGGGTGAGAAATATGATATTTGTGTGGCTTAAGTACCAGTTTTTCATTCCTAGATGATTCCATGATGTCTTGTTGTTGTAGAGCAGGATTAGGGCCATGTTGCATATGTTGAGTTCCCCATGTCATGATGCTTGGGGTAGTTGAACCTGGTCCCTCACCTGTTCCACCTTTCATGCTTGCTTCAGTGTGATCACTGCTTCTTACCAGTCCAAGCTCCTCACCTTCAGGTCTNCTCCCTCATCACTTCTGGGGTCAAATTTTCCTAGGGAATCTTTGCCATTATTATGTACAAAACACTTGCATCCAAAAGCCCTAAAGTGGGATATGTTGGGCTTTCTCCCTTTAAGTAATTCATAGGGAGTTTTCTCTACCAGAGGTCTGGTCATGCATCTATTGATTATGTACAAGCAGTATTTATTGCTTCAGCCTATAAGCTTTGAGGTAGTTTGCTAGATAGGAGCATGGTTCTTGCCATGTCTTCCAGAGTTCTGTGTTTCCTTTCAACAACCCTGTTTTGTTGTGGGGTTCTAAGAATAGAAAAGTTATGATTAACACCATGTTCCTCATAGAACTCAGCAAACTTAGCATTCTCAAATTCAGTACCATGGTCAGATTTTATTGATGTCAGTTCATGTCCTAATTGATTTTGAGTTTTCTTGACAAATGAGGTGAACATATCAAATGCTTCATCCTTATATGCCAGGCATAAGGTCCAAGTGAACCTTGAAAAATCATCAACTAGCACCATCACATATCTCTTACCACCTCTACTCAAAGTTCTTATAGGACCACATAGATCCATATGAACCAGTTCCAACGTCCTGGTGCTACCGACTATTTTCTTACTTTTGAAAGAGAACCTTACCTGCTTCCCCCTGTCCCATGTCTCACAAACTTTGTCTTCCTTGAACTTAATGTTAGGAATTCCTACCACTAAGTCCTTA